>JAVTVY010007185.1:0-49414 GCA_036873755.1 Hanleya hanleyi
TGGTACAGGGCTTCGAACTTCTCTCTTGCCTTTTCTCCTTTCCTGTCAAAAAGACAAACAAATTTACCAATCGTACTTTTTTAACACATTTTCAAGACACCTCATTTACATGTTTCCATCATGAAATTTGTCTGCCACCAGTACTTCAATCAATACACTGTGATCAACAAATTAGTGCAAATTTGCGAACCATTTGCGAAAGCTTGCAGTCGCTCATGCGAAGCTTTCGCGAAAGATATGTTGACAAATGAAGTCTTTGATTTCTCTTGATCCTGTTTATCTTTTGCGAAAGAAGCCAGAAGTTCATGAAATGTCCTAAAATGTTGCCGTTTAATGTGAATAAAAGCTTGCAAGTTTGTTACGATGTTTGTTTTTTACACATTAACGTCCATGGTTTCAAATTTATATGGTTGACGCCATCTCAATATAATTTGTGACTGGGGACGAGCCAGTTTGAAATCCCCTAGATCGGCTAAGAGGATGCGACGTATTTTTTCAACTTAAAGAAAATAAAGAACATCGATCTTCATCATCCCCAGATTCACAGATTTCTGTTTTCTTCTTCCTATTACAACAATTTACGATGGACTCTAGACAGCAATCTGACAAAATCTGGGAAACCACGTTGAAATTCCTAAATATTCCAACGCCTATCGAAAATGGCTTCCCTCGGCCCATATTTTAAAGAGTTCTGCCCCGGCCTTTACAGATTTTTTTATTTCTATTTCTGTTCTATATTGCCTGAATGTAACCTACTATATCTGCAGAACTATGTTCAGTATAGCTACTATATTTTGGAAACTTGTTCATATTGTTGTATTCTACAGGCCAACAAAGGATTACACATCTCGGTTTATGGAGTTATGCCCTGTTATAATCTTCGATTTTGCTATCTGTAGTTGAATGTACAACTTATATCTGCAGATCCGTTTTCGGTACAGCTTATTCGCCTTGGTTCTTATTTCACAGAGTGCTAAGTCAGACGCCTATTGAAAGTGGCGCCCCTCGGCTCATACTTTACAGAGTTATGCTCCCTCTACAGATATATTCATTTCTATTTCTGTCCTATATCCCTGAATGTAACCAACTACATCTGCAGAACTGTTCGATATAGCTACTTTATTTAGAAACTTATTTATATTCTTGTATTCTACAAGCCAACAAAGGATTACTCGCCTATGCTTATGGAGTTATGCCCCTTTCACATGTAATAATCTCCATCTTGTTATCTGTAGTTCAATGTACAAATTATATCTGCAGATCTGTGTTCGGTACAGCTTATTTGTCTTGATTCTTATTTAACAGAGTGCTAAGCCAGACGCCTATCGAAAGTGGCACCCCTCGACCCAAATTTTACAAAGTTATGCCCCTTTACAGATATATAATTTTTCTATTTCTGTCCTATATGCCTGAACTACCGGTATATCTTAATCATCCCACATAGAAGTATCTCTTCCCCAATTCACACTACACATGGGTCTCAATCACTAGTGGAAAGCCAAGGGGTTTTGATTAGATCAATCTCTGTTTTTTTGTTACCGACATTTTGTGTACCAAAAACTGTCACGAAGCTGAATTACATATTTTTCAGCTCACTACATCTACCATACCATTTATTTTTGCAAGTTATTCATCCTTTTTACTGGAAATTGGCTTCAATTCAATTTGTAATTTCTTAAATATTGCAGCATTCAAGATCGGTCCCATAAAATCATACTTGCATGTCCACGTGGCCGATTGCCCACAATTCACAGACTGAACTGTTCAGGTTGAACAGATTACCAACGAATAAACAGGGTCGACACGAGACAAACTGTAGCCAAATGATATAAAAGTATTGGAACTTCGAACTTATCATTAAAACAGCTTTGTACCGACATTTATTCCTGGTATTAATCTACTAGTCGGCCAGGAGAGCTCCTTCAAAGGGAGACAACTTTATTCTGTAAACGGATTCTACCAAAGAAAAATATGACATACTGATGGCAGGTGTGTGTGTGGTGTGTGTAGATGAAAGCATACTAAAATGTGGTATAGGACAGACTGTAGTAGCAGGGTGTTAGCTGGAAATGGAGTGCTATCATACCTCAGATTTCAGGAACAAATAGGAATGCATGGGCATCCACATTTTTCAGTCGATTTGTTTCATTTGCCATGCAAACATCTTAGAAACATGCTAAAACAGTTGCGCTCCCGCCACGGAATATCTTGCTGGCATCATGTTTTTCTACTGAAAAATTCTGAAGTCAAAGAAATTTGATTACTTACGATTTTGTAATGAGTCTTCCCGGCAATAGCCAAAAGAGAAAGCGGTCTCTCAGACCATCTTGCAAGTCCATTTGCCTGAGTATGTCGCTCCATTTATCAGGCTGCATAAAACCACCTATTGATAGGCCCGATTTCTTTGTCTCCATATCCTGTTTACTGCCATAGACAATGGAATGTCCTCTTCCATTCCAGGCAGACAGAATAATTTGCCGTTCTCCTGTAATGATAACCATTAACAAATGTATTACAATTCCCACCTTTACTCTCATACTGCCTCTGTCAAGTTCTCACTGCCACTGCCGCAAACATACGTACAAATTCAATGGGTAAAAACGAAAACAAAAGTCATCTGTGAAAATAATTTTGAACCATGTGAAAAAATATTGTGCTCAGAGCAGTATCCACTGTCAGTTGGCTATGAAAACAACATTTTTTTTTTATAAATGAAGACTTCTATGGTTAAATCGACCAACATCGCATCTTTGTCCGTCAAGACACGCAATATAGGCCAATGTCGACCATCACATCTGCCTTTGCAGAGTGCTGTCAAATATCATAATTATTATTAACAATTTCCCACTTCAAAACTTCTTATTTTGCAAATGAAGTGACGTCAATGTACTGTCGCTTTCATTGAATAACTACATGTATGTCCATTGCAACTATTTCGGTGTAATGATCACATCGTGCTCTTATTTGCACATGCTAATGTGAAACAAAACACAGAAAGAAGCAGAGATTGCTTAACTGTATATGCTCCCCATTACGCTGTAGTGCGACACCGCCCTGGCGTTATTATGTAGTTAATTTTCTGTGGTAAACAACCTGTATTTCTTAAAGGAGTACTTACTTTATTTTATATAGGTTCCTATTACAAAGGTTAGACCCTTAAAGAAATATAACCAACTATTTTACTGTCGTTGAGGGCGATAATCTATTATTTTTTATTACAATTTGTGAAGTCAAGTTTGCGCTTTGAGGTCGATGTGGGCGCGGCCATGTTGCCTGTATGGTGACGTGACTGATGACGTCAGCATTCAGGGCTAACGCGTGATGCAAGGACGTTCAACTATGGACATTTGATTTACTCTGGGTCGAAGTTTTAATCCGAGGAAAGAACTGGCGCGGCAAATCCCATGAGCTTTATTCCTGAAAGGAAAGTGGTTTAGGTTATATCCGCCAGCTGAAGAATTCCGTCCGCAAGTATTTCAACTGAGACTCGCCCGATTGAATTTGGACAAAATTTGAAGTTGAGCGCTAAACTAAAAGAGCGTCCTCTGCAATGGTTTAGTGATTTGAGTTGAACGACGATGCTTCTAAATTCGTAAACATTTTCATGATTACACTTGAACTACTAAAATCAACGGGAACGTCAGTGGATTCACTGGATTCCTTTCCGTGGGAATTATCGGTATGAACAACACGAGAAACCTTAAATCTCCATGACGTTGTGACGTTTTTAGATGAGTATACACTCACTTCCGCTCATCTAAAAACGTCACGCAATGGTGCAATGGCGGCGCCCAGTCACGTCGCGGCGAGCGACAAAATATTCAATATTTCGCATTCTTTCTACATTAGTTTAATATAATAAGTTTTGGAATACAATTGCTGCTAAATATAATCAAACTTAAAAATAAGGTAAGTACTCCTTTAAGCTTGCTATAGTAACAGGGTGGGGGGAGAAGTCTGAATGCTTCCAATGAATCTACTGTCCACATCATCGACCATACATGATACAATGCAGTGTTTCGGATTTGAAAAATCCAGAAGAGCTAAAAATCGCTCTCCTAATTTTGTCAAGAAGAGCGATCACTCCTCTAAAAAAAAATTTTAGAACAGCTATTTACGAGAATGGGGATGTAATTCCCATTTTATGATTCTTCTTGCAAGAAATACGGTATTAGTATTATTTTCAAACTTTTGAAATGCGACATCAATATTATCTGACAATCATGTATGAAATGTTGATAATATACGTAAGCGAAACTATTATCTGCGACGGAGAGCAGGGCTCTCAAGGAGCAAAATGAAGGCGAGTGATTCGTCACTCGCCTGCATTTAAGCTCAGGCGAGTGAGGCGAGTGCTTTTATCACTCGCCTGAGAAATCCCTGAGGCGAGTGGATATTGCTAAAATTACTTCTATATGTACATTACAGAATATGTGGGTCACATATGCACGGTTCAGAACAGTGTTGTAGTCTTCTTTAATTTGGAACACTGATGTAGGTTCCTCTCCCCTTTTAGGTACGTTGATAGTTCTATCGGCTTTCCTTTCGGATTCGACATCATGCAATTTTCCGCTAACAGCCTGCTAACAGTGACAAAATTGTCAGGAACGAAAAGGCGTGCTGGACACCCACCGGAATTGCGTGAGAGCAATAAAAAGCATGGACTTGATCGTGGGACGAAAGTGCGCTTAACAGCGAGAGAAATTCAAAATCGGAAACTAATGTTTAAAACAGAGTGATGTTACATGTATGTTAAACAAAATCGGAAACTATGTTTAAAACGGCGTGATGCCATGGTGGTTAGAGCCGTGATGCTTGACGGATTTTATATTTGTGGAAATCATAACCCACGTCTCAAAACGTGTCTGTATGGAAATACAAGGGAGGCAACCAGTCTACCCATAACGGATCTGTAATTTCGTTCCGACACAGGGTTATACTTTTTGCACAAACACATGAAGCGGAAATGGCGGGAAGCCTTCTGAAATTACTGAACAACAGGATCTTTACGAAGCCAAGAATTTTACGACAGCTGAAGATGACATTAAACTTTATTCTGACCTATGAAACATGCCAATGATGAACAACAAGATATTTTGGAAGCCAAGAACTTGACAGCAACAGCTGAAGATGTCATTAAATTTTATTCTGACCGACGAAAACAGGCGAGCGGTGAACCACTCGCCATTTTTTTATTTCAGCCAAGCAAGTGGCGCGCGCGAGTGATCGCTCGCCTGTCCTTGAGAGCCCTGGAGAGGAAACCCGCACTCAAGGGAGTTAACTTTGCAACTGCATCTGGTTTTTCTCTCGGCAAGGGAGACAATTTCGTAACGGATTTTTTTTTTATAGACGGAGTAAATAATGGCAAACAATGCGCAATTATTGTCCATAATTTTCATAGTGCGGGCCGATTTTGCTAATGCGGGTGGGTCATGAGAAGCAGCCAATTAATTAACAGAGGCCTTATGGTACCTGCCAATGAGGCCAGCTACTATCCTTAGACAACATTTAGAGGCAATAGGTGAACTTAGTTTTCCATGCAATTCACCATTTTGGGGCCCATTTGGGAGGATCAGACAGGTTTCATTGATCTATGATAGCCTAATTAGCATAAATATCAGAATTCTGATCGTCACCTATTCTACCATATACATATTCCAAATATGGACATGATTGGAATCCATTGGCAAACAAAATTTGGAAGTCCAACCCAATCCAAAAATGTTACCTCATAATCTTGATGAACAGACCTACTTTCAGTGTATAGTATATTCTTGTGAAATTTGGAAGCGTTCGATGAATTAAGTTTGAATCTTGCACACAATTCAGGTCCATTCCACGTTACGTGTGTTACAATTTGCAGACTTTTTTGCCTGCACTGATTGACCCTTAAAAAAACCTGAATGTTAAGGAGTTACAACTATATTAGGAAAAGGATCCTTAGGGCACATACTACTGAAAAATGTTCTCAAAGAACGATCACGATTAATTCTACCTTGATTAGGGAGGGTTAATTATGCGTTACGTGTGTTACATCGGACAAAACGTGATTTATTCATATACGTGATTTAAACTCAAAATCGTCTGATTTGTACACATGATTCAATCTAATGTGTAGTTATTTTTGAAGAAGAATAAACACTTTTCTATACCAACATGGTGTGGAGCCATAAAAACAACAATTGGAGGAGGTGGAAGTGAAAGTCTTGCGTTACGTGTGTTACAATATTTGTTACGTGTGTTACACTGTCTGAATTTACCAAAGCAAATTTAATCTAGAAGTCAAGTGACTAAATTTTTTTTACACATTGACAGAATAAGGTATGATTTACATGGCAAATCTTTCAAACCTTTCATATCATTTTGAGTTTAAATCACATATATGAGCAAATCTCATTTTGTCTGTTGTAACACACGTAACACACAATTAACCCTCCCCTATTTAAGATTGAATTAATTATGATCATTCTTCGAGAAAGAAATTTGGTAGTATGCGCCCTAAGGAACCTTGTCCTAATATAGTTGTAACTTCTTAAGAGCAATTTTTTTTTTAGGGTGCACCATGCAAATTGTAACACACGTAACGTGACATGGGCCTTCTTAGCAGTACACAGTAGGTGTACTAGAAAATGCATCTTACCAGTAGTAGATCTCATGTGGTTGGTGAAAAATGACTATTCCAATATTTTTTATGATTCAGAACCTAATATTTTGAATCTAATAATCATTTCACTGGAAATAAATCTTGTTGAAATAGACTCTCTGTCTTTAATCAAGGAGCATGTAACACACGTAACATTCCATGTAACTAAGGCTCGATTTGCGGGCCTGCTGATATCTAAAATTAGGCCAAACGTTGGGTGTAGCAGGTCATCTTCCATATTTTACCTCCCATTTTATATATGTTATGGAAAAACAGCAGGTCATCGGAAATTTTCTAAAGAAGGCCTTGATGTAACACACGTAACGTTACGTGTGTTACGTGCAATTAACTAATTAATTATCAAATATAAAGACAACGTATCAATTAAATTCTATGTGTATCACAACAGCATAGTTAATGTACCTTTGCATATGAAAAAGTATTAAGCTCCTGTTATTTATGCCCTCTACTGTAAACTTTTATATGAATTTGTGTTACGTGTGTTACGCCACCTGCTAGACAGTAAATTCTAGTTGTTAACACCTTTAAAATTTTATTTCAACAGGAAACGGTCATTATTATTAAGAAGACAATGTGTTATCCAATGATATTTTTGGAGTTTCACTTGAAAACCAACATAACTTAGCAAAAATGAGTCCATTAACTCTTTAGGTGTGTTTTGCCATAAGAAAATGAGAAAAAATAATAGTTGACTTCACCTGTAATTATCAGACAGGTGTGTACTAGAAAATGCAAACTACTGTCACAACAAGTAATCTGGATCTATTTGCTACGATAAAATTACAAATTTTGTCCACATTAACATTTTTAAAATTTGGCTTGTTTGGACCACTTCCTGTGGAATGGGCCTTCACCCTTTTCGGGCAATTTCAGACTCCTCACCCAGGGCTTTGTCACCCTATGCGGTCTGCTTCGAAATGTACAACAACATGTATATATCCACTTCCCCTATCCAATTCCAATACATGATAATTTTCGTTGGTCAATGAAGGCCTAATTTGCATAAATATCAGTGCTCCAGGTAAGGGGCATATTGGCATAATTTACGCACACAAAATGATTAAAAACACTTGAAAGGTGAAAAGAGGCACGTCATTATATCGATATTTTTTAGATCTGGCGTACGCCAGAGGCTCTTTAGAATGCTGTAGGGAAGTGGACAAAAGTGCAAACCCACTCACGGGATAGCCTTACGCTCCATGAAAGTAGTTCCACAGAGATGAGTTTTGGGGATCCTTTGTGGTTGAAAGGCTATATTTAATCACTAAAAGTCACTTGGCATATATTTGATCCCTTATCTGCATTAACTATTACTCTGTTCATTGTTTTCCCACGAAATATGAGATTAATACGCTCTAAAGTATGGCAGACTGGTATCGTCACTTTACCAAAGCTTGGACTCTGCTCAGAAAATTATACAGTTTAGCTGGTTAGGTGTATATGTGAGAGATGCTCTACCATAGCAGCCAACCTGGCCACCATTGTCTCATTATCACCTTTGCAGGCCACTGTTTGCTTTTCTCACAAGATCAAGCTGTAACATATCTTATAATCTTTTCCTATCTTGTACTCCACCAGTCAACCTGTGGGATATCCAGATAGTGTAATACATATCTTGTCTTATCCTAACTTCTGACATAACCATCATCAAACTTCATGTCCAGCCCTTCTCACTCATAACGCTAAATCAATCTCTATTTACCCTAGGTATAATCTCTCTTATTTACCCCTACTTACATGTATGTTCTGTACACACTGACCTTATCTCCTGTGGGTATTTAGGCCTAGACTTCATTCCACTGGCCCCTGTTTTCATCGAATTCTCAACAGGTCAGTTTGCATTCAATGCAACACCAACAATATCATGCTAAAGAAGGTATCAATTGCTTTCTTTATGCTGGTTAAATTAACATGGTGGTCATCTGGAATCCCGAGCTGACCTATTGGACGAATTATGCGTCACTATAAAGAGCAAAATTCAGCTATTTTGGTTGAGTCATGGTTGGATGAACACCTACTGTAGTGTCTAATTGGACGGAAATTAATTGGGTAACACATGGTTAGCGTAACGTGTGCAACTTCCCTCATTATACATGTTATAGGACTACCTTTCATTCTTCCCAGACATGAATTTCACATCAACTACGATAAAAGTAACTCCGAAAATGGAAGTCATTGTGATATAATATTCTATATTTCGGCTTCCATTTTCGGAGTTACTTTTATCATAGGACTGCCTTTCTTTGGTATATTCAACTTCATTATATCGGTACCTTTTAAGACGGGCCGTTCGCGCCATAAATCCAAATGTTTAATAAATTTAAACGTTTAACTTGCACCAACCAATCAGATGTCATGAATTGACATTTGGAAGACCTTTCCTGTCGAAAAGCAAACGTTTGCTGTTGTAACGTCCAATACTTTAGACGTTTCCGGTCAAAAGGCAAACGTTTCCAGTAGTAATATTTGAGACTTTTAAACGTTTCCGGAAAGGGAAATCGTTACCGGTTGTGACCATTCAGTCAGAGTGACGTCTTGCACCAGAGGTCACAGCTTCAATACGTTTTTAACTACTTCTGCATTATTCTGGTCTTCAAACTGACTTCAAGGACATTATTGAAAAGACATCACCTTGTTGTCCTGACCAGTACTCTGCATCTTTCCATGCAAAGTAGCATGTAGGGGCATTTGGGGAAACCTAAGTTGAGTCAATTTTACTGTCAGAAAGGGCACAGAACTCATCTCCAGCCATCGTCAACCCCAGACGTCCCCTTGACAAAAGGAAATATGATCATCGAACAACTTGGGAGTACTTCACAGTCCAAATGGCGTAAATTAATTACTGCTGCACTTGCGATGCTCTACCTGCGTTTCACATGCACGTGTATAAGTTACCCTAAATTTCAGTTACAGCATTGATATCTCAATTTTTTATCATTTCATACATCTATCATTTCATGGTTTTTCAGCTTCAAACACCTTCCACATTGATCTGATTATGTGATACATACCTGAACATTCTGTAGTGCTCCTTTTTAGCATGGGGTTGAGGCTATAATACACCTCATCTGCAGATATGAGAGCCCGTCCTTCTGTATTGCTCAGTGTTCGGACGAGACCAGCTTTGGTGAATTCCTCAAGGAGCAACCCTGAGTTCCGTTTTGCTGAGATTTCGTTGAACGGCTCCTTCACACAAAACTGGAAGGCGGGCGATTTTCCTGCGGAGGGAATTCCAACACCTATTGTCAAAATAGAATGAAATATGACTTTAAAAAGGTCATTTCCACATAAACGTTGCACAGGTGACAAATTTCCACTTTCCATCAGCATACTTAAAGATAGCTGTCCCCTTAGAGGCAGTTTTTGCACCCCAGTGACAATTTGTCATCGTATCAATAAATATAAACGATAACCATAATAAACTATACATTTTATGGAAGCGTACATCGTACGAATTCCGACTATATCATTTGTATAACCAACACTGCTACTGCGTAGAAAATATTTCAATTTTAAAAATGTAAAATGAAAACATTAGCGTCCATTTTTCAATTGAAATTTCATGAAAACTGTTGTTGTTTCAACTTTGATGCTATATCTTGATAGGAGACAATTCCAACTAGTAATCTTTATCTCATTTTCTTCAATTTTTGCTATTTTACTAAAACAAATTTAAAAAAAAACGTACTATTTCATGGTCGTTTGTCTTAAAAGTTGAATAATTCCAGAACTAATACAAACTTACAAAAAGTGAAAAGTTTACTACACTCACCTTCTAAGTAACAAGCATGCCAAATTTCAAAAGCGTAGCATGGATACTTTTCAAGAAATAAACGTTTGAATCTCGGATTTTGTACAGAAATAAAAGGCTACAAATCAGGCAAAATGTGTCCAGCTATACATCTGATGAATTAATCCAAATTTTTTGCTTCAATTATATTGTCAAATACATTTTTAATATTGAATCACTTCTATTTATCATTTGATTTCATATTTTCACCAAATGTTAGAGGAAATAGTGAATATTTCAATGAACAAATATAAAAAAATGACAAATTTTGGCCCTCCAAGAGGACAGCTATCCTTTTTCAAAATCAAAGTTTCAAGAAAGTCGGTTCCCATTTCATACAAAGTTTTGCCGCCAGGGGGGTTCGTTTCCAAGCGTGGGTGAAGTTGAAATCTTACACTAAGCATTTCCTCAAACTCTCTATAATATTTCAGCCGTTTTCAACACCCAATATTTTGCATACATTGATTACCGGTCAGTGATTTTCGTGTAACGATTGGTGTGTAGTGTTTCCGGAGTTCAAATAATAACTGTTATTAAAGAAATATGCGTATAAATTACACGTGTATTGTTTTTTTACCATGATAATACACTAGGAAGTAGCGATTAATTCCTTCCAAAATGTCAGTGGTGTTACCGGTCAGTGGCATTACTATGGAGTGACGTGATTGAAGACAAACAGTACACAACATTAAAGTTTTACAAAAACTTGTTTGGAATTTTTTAATTTATTGTACGGGTTTTAAACAGATTTGTGCATAAAGAATCTGTTGATATCAAATTGTGTAGTCACTGGTGACCCTGATTTTTACATTTTCCTGAGTGAAAATGTGCCTTTCTTTCAGAATGACCCTGAACAATAAAAAAATGTTGACTACTTCTAAAGCCAAATTTACTTTTTATCTTTCGATTATATGAATTCATGTGCTAATATTATTAATGAAACAGGTGTTTGGATTATGAAAACTCTTAAGAATCAGGGGGACTTGAGAGATTTTGACATTTTGTTTGTCCGGTTGAAATTTTCAAAAAGGCACTCAATTATCAAGGGTGCATTATTTCATCTCAGAAACATAGGAAACGGAATTAAACACAAGAAAATAGGACTATTTCTTTGAAGTAATTCGAAAAAAATGACTTTCAAAATTTAAAAAATGTCATAAGTCCTAAATCCCCTTAATGGACGACAGCTGCCTAATGAATGACGGATCGGACGCATTCATAGGAGTCATTCATGACACATATGGTTGGCCATCCCTGCCAGAATTCGTCATTTAGAGGCTGCCTCTAAATAATATATACCATGGTATAAAATGCCAAGCCTGCCATAATTCGTATTTAGAGGCTGCCTCTAATTATTTTTGTACCATGGTATAAAATGCCGAGCCTGCCATAATTCCTAGCCTGCCACAAATTCGTATTTAGAGGCTGCCTGTAAAAAATATATACCATGGTATAAAATGCCGAGCCTGCCATAATTCGTATTTAGAGGCTGCCTCTAATTATTTTGTACCATGGTATAAAATCGCCAAGCCTGCCATAATTCCTATTTAGAGGATGCCTCTAATTCATTTTTAGCCGGAAGTCATAAACAACTCGATGTCATATCAAGAATATTAAATTTGACCAATGAGTAAACTTGTAACAAGCGTAGAGATATGGCACCAAATTTGTGAAAGCGCATATCATTGGTGGAAGTAATAAGAAGGCGAATTTACGACTTACAGCTAAAATGAATTAGAGGCATCCTCTAAATAGGAATTATGGCAGCCTTGGCGATTTTATACCATGGTACAAAATAATTAGAGGCAGCCTCTAAATACGAATTGTGGCAGGCTTGGCGATTTACAGGCATCCTCTAAATAGGGATTATGGCAGGCTCGGCATTTTATAACATGGTACAAAATAATTAGAGGCAGCCTCTGAATACGAATTATGGCAGGCTTGGCATTTTATACCATGGTATATATTATTTAGAGGCAGCCTCTAAATGACGAATTCTGGCAGGGATGGCCAACCATAGACACAGGGACTCGTACTTGGTCGGTTAAGAAAGGAGAGCATATATAAATATTAATATCATAATTAATAACCGACCAACTAAGAGTCCCTGTGATTCATGATTCTGGAGATCTTCTTAGTAAATAAAATATTGTCAATATTTACCAATTAAATATAGATTGGCTGGGATCTCATACGAAGTGCTCGTCTGCAGCGTCGTGTTCGGCCCCAAGCACGCCGCGATTGCGGGGAGCAAACAAGCCAGCATCATCTCCGGGGAAGTGTTCATGCACTTCGCTGCGAGTTGAAAATACTCCCCCACGGGCTCGGAAAGGACATCCTTTGCCCTAAATTTCATGCACACCAATCGGTTGAAAACGTCTCTGTTGTATTGCAAAGCGTTGTCCAATTTCGGTCGTTTAACAGAAGACATCTTTTCACGGCTGGCTCAGAACTTCAAGGTAGAAGTTATGAAGTTTTTAACAAATCAGTCACCCGCAAGTCATCTCTTTGACTATTTTCGCGTGATGTAGAATTTCCGTCCTATAACAGAAGACATTTTCACGGCCTAACTGGCATCCCTTATGGCGCAGACCTTTTGATGCAGAACTTGGAGGTAAAAGTTGGCCGCCTTCTGTTTTCTTCAAAACTCTGTCCTCAAATCTTGCATAAATTTTCTCTGTACGTCATCCTCGCATTCGGAACTGCCGAGCGGAAATCTACGAAGGACGCCGATATCCGCCCGGAATAACCCCGAGAAGTTGCTAATGGTCATCTTCGTTTATTTACGCGATAGGAACCTGTTCGGCTATTTCCGTAACCAAACTAGGGAAGCCTCCGATCGAACAGATTTTCACAAAATTACTTATGATACAAATACTCTAATAAATGCCCAGTGCTGTGTCAAGGGCTTAAGAAAACAACATAGAATGTGAGTCTTACACCAAATCGTTGCCCAAAACATGGCGCAGGGCATAGCTGTGACGTCGGGGACAATGAGTATTTCAAGCCCCTTTGAATAAAGTTATCTACTTTACAAAGAAGAGCTGCGTTGTCATTAGCCAAATGAAGAAGTCTGAAGTCTGTCCTTTGTGTACATAGCAATTACTTTAATTTCCTCCATGGACTCTTTACGTTCGGGTATTTTCGTAACCTTTGCGTGTCTCCTTTGCGCATGCGTAATTGGCGCAAATGAACATCTACTGTCTGTCCCAGATAATATATCCCAGATGTTTACGGCGATATTTCGGAGACAATTGATTGGAGGATATTGAAACTTCACACAAGAGATAAACTAAAACATACCAATTATATTCCAAAGTATAAAGAAAATCCTTCCAGTAGCTCTCAACAAATCGCGAAAACAAGAATTCGATGGGAGATTTGTAGGTTATTTCACGTCATTACGACAAGCTTGCATGTTATAACATTGGCAGATCAACGTCATGGTAGCCCCAAAATAACATGTTAGGTATTGGTGATTTTCGTCAATTCACAAAAGATTTTAATGAAACGTGGGTTATTTCACGACGTCATTACGCCAAGCTTGCATGTTATAAGATTGGCAGATCAACGTCATGGTAGCCCCAAAATAACATGTTAGGTATTGGTGATTTTCGTCAATTCCCAAAAGATTTTAATGAAACGTGGGGGAAAAGTTAGTATTTCTTAGTTAATAATCTGTGTGAAGTTTCAATGCTTTACGATAAATTGTCTCCGACATATCGCCGAAAACGTCTCGGAATATATTATCTACGACAGACAGTAGCTACACCGTACCCCGTACGGCCCTACAGCATTTAATATCTCCTTTGGCCTAATATGCCTTTGGCCCTCTGTGGCATATCTGTGCAAATAAATGATTCTGATTCAATTCATATTCAAACAGAGTTTTATCCTCAGATGGCTAAATAGGCACTTTTGAAACTCATGAAACTGGAACTTTCTCTGAAAAAGAGAGAAAACAGTATTGAAACTTTCTCCGATACAGTATTCTTCCGCTCGGGGGACGACAACATGAATTTCCTATGAATCTCCAGATGTGACGCGGCTTCGAAGCCCAATCACTCTCGCGGAAGCCTTAATCCCCGACCAGCAAATATTTCCCTGCGAGTCTCTGATTTACGTCAGATATTTTAAAAACTGTTTATTCTTTTCATTCGAAGCACGTTTCAATAGAAAACCATCAGTTTATATGGTACACACGCCACGTATTGGCAAGATATAATTCCCGTGACGTCACTGACAGTTCCCTGACAGAACGAACACACGTGACCACGCTCTAGTCCGATATGGCGTCAATGGCCTTCGAGGGACATCTCAAAGTTGCGAATGAGTATTCTTCGTCAACGAGTCACGTGACTGAATCCTCGGGGCCCGAACAAAGACGGCCATTGTTGGTGTAGCTACTGGTTTGCGCTAACAATTATGTATTGTAGAAAAGTGGTATGTTTGTGTCTTGTCCTCTATGTTGGTTCGTCATCAGGCGTACAATTCCCAGATGATGAAATATGGGAGTACATAGAGGAACAGCTGAATAATCATGGATCTGCAACACCAGTACCCATATCATATACTTTGAACCACTGGACTCGTCACAATACGGAGCCGGAGGCCCCGAAAGTATGGCAATATATTGCACCAAAGCTTCTATTTTGGGATCCACTTACCCAATATTGTAATCTGTTCAGCAAGGATGGTTGTCAAATACTCTGCCCAAATCACGACAAGACCTTGGAGGGGAGATCGTGGAAAACTTCAAAAAATAACCAACCAAGATGGCTCTATGACCGACAACAACCTATTCTGCTCATTATGCGGGCCTATGTCTGCCCATATAAGTGTAAATACTTATCCGGAGAGAAAATAATAACTGACCAACTACCATCGTGTATCTGTGTTCCATTTAGACTCACACATAAGGCAGGATTCAGCAACAACTTGGAGGAGTATGTTTTGCAAAGGTAAGCTTATTTCTTTTGTGTTTTGCATGATTAAATTTCTATTGCAACTGAAAGAACCAGTAGTGCAATTTTTTTCAAACTGTGTAAGAAACTTATTTATATATTCATTGGATGGATGGATGTACTTGGGCAATCCATCGCAAAGCAATGGGCAACTGGTCGTGCGAACACTCGGTGCAACCCGTTTAACCCCAATCCTAGTCCAATACAATGGGTGACTGACAGCCTTTCTTTTATTATTTGGATGTTCAATTGGGCTGTACAGTCCCATTGGTAACGAAGTCAAGTGCAGGTGCAGAAATCTTCCTCCAGAAAAATAGGAGATTTTGAGAAAATAAAGAACTGACAAGCATAGTTCACCAGTATGAATGAATTTCTCGTGTTTCAAGGCACAATATAACACCACCCACACATCTGAACCACTCTACGTTAAGTTCCACGGAGACAACAAACTGTCACATGTTCCAGAGCACCGAAAATCCGTCCGAAAATGGCGAATATGGCTTCACACTATTTAAAGCATTATGGGAAGTAATCACACGATCCCTCGTGTCACATGGTGTACACAAACGCACGTGTACAGAAAGGGACCTTTCAAGAATTACCAAAAAGCGAGCACAAAACTTGTGCGTTAGTCAGATAATTTGAGAAGACCTTGTATCTCAGAGGGGTCATACTAAAAACTGCGCGGAACTGCATTTCAACTGCGCGTGGATTATTTGATAGAGTTTTCTTTATTTGCTGACGAGCAGAATATTGATATTAATGAAACAGACAACAAAATCCGCAAAATGTAGACTATATGTCGCTTTAAACGAGAGAGAACGAAATTCAAATGCGCGGAGATTATGTTTCACTGCCCGGAGATTCGCTTCGCTGGAATGGAATCGTTAATATTAGAGCACATTATCCTACCTTATTCGTACTCCACTCAGATTCGAAACGCTCGAACTAAGTCTGATGTGTATGAATTGTATCTGTCCGAACGTAAATTGAGTATAAATTTAACTGCGCGGAAATCGAGCCCGTAAACAAATTTGGCGTAAACTTCAACTGCGCGGAAATCCATGGCAGCTTCACCCCACACAGATTCTTCTGCATTGAACGAATTCTGATATGTATGAATTTCAAAAGGCTTTGCGTGTGTGAATTTCATCTGTCCGAACGTGAACTTGGTATAAATTTCAACTGCGTGGAAATCGAGCCCGTAAGCAAATTTGGCGTAAACTTCAACTGCGCGTAAATCCATGGCAGCTTCACCCCACAGAGATTCTTCTGGATTGAACTAAGTCTGATGTGTATGAATTTCTAAAGGCTTGCGTGTATGAATTTCATCTGTCCGAACGTGAACTTGGTATAAATTTCAACTGCGCGTAAATCGAGCCAGTATAAAGTTTAACTGCGCGGAAATCCATGGCAGCTTTACCCCACGCAGATTCTTCTGGATTGAACTAAGCCTGATATGTATGAATTTCAAAAGGCTTCAACTGCGCGGAAATCGAGCCCGTATAAAGTTTAACTGCGCGGAAATCCATGGCAGCTTCACCCCACGCAGATTCTTCTGGATTGAACTAATTCTGATGTGTATGAATTTCTAAAGGCTTGCGTGTATGAATTTCATCTGTCCGAACGTGAACTTGATATAAATTTTAACTGCGCGGAAATCGAGCCCGTAAGCAAATTTGGCATAAAGTTTAACTGCGCGGAAATCCATGGTGAGGTATTGCTTAGATTTAATACAGAATCCCTTGATTATATGTCGGCATTGATTAAACAAGTCAATTTGAATTGGACAGGAGATAATTGGTGAGATATTGTCTAGATTTAATACAGAATCCCTTGATTATTTGTCGGCATTTAATGAACCGGGTCATCATGATACATGGGGGGTGTCATCAACTTTCAACAGACCAGATCTGTCGTTGAACCCCGTATAAAGAAATAATAATAGAAAAAGAACTGGCTAGCGGTGTTAATCAGGTTCCATACAAAACAAGTCAATGTGCTTTGATTAGTTGTTTCAAGATAACAGTAGATCTAACTGAGCGGAGCCTGTTCCAACTGCGCGGAAAATAAGTTTTACTCTCGCTCTTTGTCATTCGCCCCCCTCTGAACAGAGTGGACAGTTCAAGTAAAAGGTAAGTGGAAGTTTGTATTACAGTAAGTAGTGCATATTCGAGCATGATGATTCCAGGTGAAATGATAACAATATGAAATTCGAATTCGGCGCAGTTCAAATTCATACGGGCTCGATTTCCGCGCAGTTGAAATTTATACCAAGGATTTCCGCGCAGTTGAACTTTACGCCAAATTTGCTTACGGGCTCGATTTCCGCGCAGTTAAAATTTATACCAAGTTCACGTTCGGACAGATGAAATTCACACACCGTGACACGCAAGCCTTTTGAAATGCATACATATCAGAATTAGTTCAATCCAGAAGAATCTGCGTGGGGTGAAGCTGCCATGGATTTCCGCGCAGTTAAACTTTATACGGGCTCGATTTCTGCGCAGTTGAAGCCTTTTGAAATTCATACATATCAGACTTAGTTCAATCCAGAAGAATCTGCGTGGGGTGAAGCTGCCATGGATTTCCACGCAGTTAAACTTTATACGGGCTCGATTTACGCGCAGTTGAAATTTATACCAAGTTCACGTTCGGACAGATGAAATTCATACACGCAAGCCTTTAGAAATTCATACACATCAGACTTAGTTCAATCCAGAAGAATCTCTGTGGGGTGAAGCTGCCATGGATTTACGCGCAGTTGAAGTTTACGCCAAATTTGTTTACGGGCTCGATTTCCGCGCAGTTAAATTTATACTCAATTTACGTTCGGACAGATACAATTCATACACATCAGACATGTAGTTCGAGCGTTTCGATTCTGAGTGGAGTACGAATAAGGTAGGATAATGTGCTCTAATATTAACGATTCCATTCCAGCGAAGCGAATCTCCGGGCAGTGAAACATAATTTCCGCGCATTTGAATTTCGTTCTCTCTCGTTTCAAGCGACATATAGTCTACATTTTGCGGAGTTTGTTGTCTGTTTCATTAATATCAATATTCTGCTCGTCAGCAAATAAAGAAAAATCCATCAGATAATCCACGCACAGTTGAAATTAAGCTCCGCGCAGTTACGCGCAGTTTTTAGTACGACCGTCTCAGAGTATCACATGATTCGTTCACACGTGTTGGTGTGTGCCTACGTCACTTCCCTTCATATGCCAAAGTAGAAGGCGCCTAATTTTTTTACGCTGATCGGACAAGATTTATCTGACTATGGCTTAATGAGAGATCGATAGATGCCTGGAATGTGCCATTTTGTGGATCTAAGCTGCACGGATACATTCAAACCGGTCAGTAATCATGTCAATCAATTATTGCGTCACAATTTGACAATTTCTGAAGTCCGAAAGCCCTGCCTCTTGAAACAAGATGGCAGCCTAGATGTCACTGTGATACGGACATGGTAGACATCAACATATTAAAGGAGGACGTATTCCAGTCACATTATATTGGACTACCCCAATCCGCCCTACATATACATTGTACATATGTTAGTCATTAGCTATTTTGTACTTGACTGCATTGACCGCCATCAGTGGGTCGTACTATTACCCAGCAGTTGCCCAGCCACTGCCCGGCCATGCCCAGCCGACATATATAAGATGGCGGCAGAATTTCAGCATGGTGTGAATGTAAAAACCGGATCGACTTGAGTTTGCTGAAACGGAATGGGATTCAATACAACAAACACATTTCACAAAGAGAGTGAATGAATGAAACATCAGATTGGGTTGTATTTTTTTTGTTCAAATAATAACTGAATAATAATAATTTAATAACTAAACATTGTTGGTACAATGACGCGGTCTTTCCATGATGGTCGTCCAAATGTATGCTTTCGTTGGAAATTAACTTCAGTCTTCACGCCGTGTTGCATCTACATGTAGGCGAAGTCGATATTTATGATAACTAAGCTAATTTTAGTTTATCATTCAATATAAGATGTGATCCATTCTCATAAGCAAAAAATTGTAGACCTTTCTCTGGATTGCTAGATCAATTGGAATCAACGCTATTAAAGAATCCTCAAATTTGAACCAATGTGATTCCAGATATACGGGCGTATATTGAAGCCCCTTGGACTCTTGTTATAATTGGACAGCTATTGTTTTCAACCTGTGCAAATTCAGACGAAAATAGTTAAGACCATACAGTAGGGATCATTCATTTCTTATTTTTCTTGGGCATGTTATCTATCCAATTTCACAGGAGAATAAACTATAATTTGAACCATCATGTTAATATATGCATGCACAGGTTGACAGCCCTTGTCACATGTAGTTACTAAAGACTGTCTGAGAGTGAACCTTATTAAACTTTACATATAACATGTTTAATGGTTGGAAAGTTGTCCTCAACCTGGTCACGGTGCAAAATCAGGAGGAAACTGTAACGCAAAAATAATTCAATTGAGTTCAATTCAATTTTATTGTACATATACGCTGACAGCGGAGCAGGGTACAAACTTTTAAATAAAAAAATACAAGAAAAAAACACAAAATAAGAATCATAAATCAATTTTAGATGACATGATAATGCATTTCTCAATCTCATAAATCCTTTTACAATGTCAAATTAACAATCCGCAATTGTATCATTCACTGACAGTACTGTCTGTCCCAGATAATATATTCCAGACGTCTCTGATTTATCAAAAAATGAAGATGGGAGGGGTGTCACTAGGATTTCAAAACGGGGGGTGCGAATGTTTTTAATTTTCAAGCAAAAGTTTGTAGTGGGGGGGGGGGGACTATCACAGCACAAGAGGCGAGGGTCCAGGGCCGCCTAGGACACCCTACGGACTCGACAAGTATGATTATAGGTGAAAACCGCCGGTCACGTGTCAAATCACAGTCAATGGTAGGTTTTTCGGTGCTTTCGTTATCAAGCGTGGGCGTGTGTCTGACCAGACGACGGTCACCACAGCCGAAAGTGAACGATTTTCAGCATATCGATGACAGGTATGGTTACTGGTGTGCAGTCATTTTTTGAAGGAGAGATATCGTACTATATTGTCACCAAATGTAGGGTTATTACTATTTCAAGTTAACAAAAATTATTTTTGCGGCGAGAGGTGTTTTTAGGCGTTGGTAGACAGTCCATGGTAGGTATTAGCATCGAATTATAGTGTGAGGAAATGAGCACAAAATGAACACGTGGGAACTTACTACCTGCCTCATGTATCACTGACTCATTCATCTCTCGATTCCTTCCACGTGTGTGTGTTTAAGAGGAATATGAACCATTAATAGTTTATTCTCTGTCTGTCTGATATTACGACAGTCCATGGTATCATCATCGGACCGATCGACAGTCCATGGTAGGTCAACATGCACTTGTGAATGATGCACAGAGAGCACATCGTCTGATCCAATGATTCACCAAATGGACTGTTGCCAAGACAAATGGTAGCTACCATGGACTGTCGACATATCTGATATATAATCATATGTTGCCTCATTATAACATTGCAGCTGTTATGCGGCTTCAATGTGAAGTGATCAAACCTACAGTTCATGGTCGCATGACAAATGGACTGGTGCATTCACCTATAATCATACTCGTCGATTCAGTAGGGTGCTGGAAGCTCCGGGTTCCTAGATCGCCGGAGATGCGTTCTAAGCGTTTTCCCGGATATAAATCTGAACATAATATATGCAGATTTATGGTTCTATTTTCACATTTGTTTCGCATTTATAAACACACATCGTGCCTGAATCCATAAATGACTTTCTAGTTATATTTAATACATACAAATTTATGACCTTAACGTCATGCAAAATTAGAAACCAATATGCGTACATATATATGACTGATTTACACAAAGTTTAAATAAGCGAATCCTGTCAAACAGGCGATGGTCCACTGGTCCAGGGGCTGCCTAGGCCCCGGAAGCTTCGGGGTCCCAGGTTGCCGGAGATGCATTCTACGCGTTTCCCGGAAATAAATTTAAAAATGATGTATGCAGATTTAAGGTTTTGTTTTCATTTTTACTTCCCATAAGCGCGCATCGATATTGAAAAATATCACACCTTATGCCGCACTCATTTGAATTAACATACAATACAGGCCTATAGCTAATGCGTAATTACGAGATACAGGTTTAGAAATTTTTTCATCATGGCCCCTACGTTTGTGTCACTGTCAGTACATGTACACATATTGAAACCCCAAATTAAATAGTACGCTCACAAACCACATGAATAGATGATTATCTGTTTAATACACTTAAATACTCTAATTACGATCTACATTTGTTTATTTTACATGTGTACCCCCGTTGGAAATTTTTATGCTTGATTTCCTGCATTGTGGCGTAGTTTAATGCTAATTGGACGTTTTGATATCTTACATAATTTTCATATTTTCAATCTACGGGCAAAAAGGAGGGTGCGTTCGCACCACAGGCACCATGGGTAGCGACGCCATTGGATGGCTATAATCTGAAACTTACTCCGTGCTCAAACATTAATTGACCAATTCTTTTTTTCAAGTATGGTCTGACAACAAGTGAAAGTCATCATCAGCAAGATTGTTTG
Source organism: Hanleya hanleyi (assembly GCA_036873755.1). Taxonomy (NCBI): domain Eukaryota; kingdom Metazoa; phylum Mollusca; class Polyplacophora; order Lepidopleurida; family Hanleyidae; genus Hanleya; species Hanleya hanleyi. The sequence continues at coordinate 22,026 of JAVTVY010007185.1, forward strand.
TTTTACGTGTCAAATCCACCTGTTTTTTTTACTTTATTTGTTTAATAAGTTAATACCGGCAATTCTGTTAGACAGAGGTATCCCAGCAGCCTTTGCGGCGGCCCCTGACAACTATCTCGTGGGCTAAAGTGAAGCATAGCGACATCTTCACTAAGCCCAGGCAAACCCGCTTGTCGCCGTTAATTCGTATCTCCTCGACGATTGCGGCTGGTAATCGTTTGGAATCGATAACATATCATTAATAATGAGGTAACATTTAACAGCTGAAAGGATGAATTGTGTGGTAGACTCCAGGAAAGATTAATAAACAGCTTACCCAGCGGTCAAAATCCTGGGATTAACACAGCGGCAACACCGTTATTGTCGGCATATAGCACGGATAATCGTTTCACTTTCCTCCCATAAAGCTGTTAATTATCCATATTCAATGATTCACTTATTAAATGATTGTCCTATTGATCATGAAATGGTAAATACCACCGATGGGCGATTCCACGACAGAGAGTGAAAGTTGCTCAAATTTCAAACAGCTAAGATTGGGGCATGTGTTGATTTTTTGTATGAACCAGTGCCTGAACTAACACAAAATAAAGTTTTTGTCACTGATTGGTCCACATTCTAGTAGGCCTCAAAATAAGATGTAGGGCCTATAATCTGAAGTATTCCTCTCAGTTTGGTTCTATCTGATGTTAGTAAGTAACAATGATGTATTCTAACATGCAAACTTGCAAAATTTGCGAAGTTGGCAAGACTTTGTCATTTTCACTCAATATTCAATTCGATTATCACAATGTATTCTAACGTGACAAATTTTCATGGGTCATTTTGTCAACAGATAATATAGACAATACTTATAAAAAACCTCTTCCATCAATGAAACCGCCTCATGTCCACTAGGAACATACACCTCTTAACTTGTTAAAAAACAGATACATGTAGTTCAATAGAAATTCAGAGGGGTGAAGTTGTGTAACTAAACACAAAAAATTTCACGCAAGTTACATATACGAAACCATGTACTATGAAGATTTTTTTGTCAAAAACAAATCCAACTATTAAGTATTTCTAACATTGTTACCACTAAGAATACAATTACATGTAAGATATGATAAACTGTCCTTGCAGACTAAGTAAAAGGTCCAATTACATAAACAATTCCAATGTTTTCACTGAAAATATTGTAATGAGTTTGGTAATTAATTACAGAATAATGAACAGTTAAGTATCCCAAAAATTGTTATTCCTGTTTGACTACAACAGTGTATTTTTCTATTTCTAATCTAAATATTTGTACATGTCATACTCATGACGTCACATATACGATCGCGACCATGAATGTCGCACTTTATCTCTTAAGCCCCTTGCGTTTCGTAGCAAAATATAATATCTTCCTGTTTAAAGCTCTCTGTGAGAACTTTATTAAATTAAAGCAGAAATCCCAAACCGTAAAATTTCATGATAAAAATAAAATTGACAATTTCGCTGCATTAGCACTTTAACATATTGTCTATTTAGCATAGATTTGGAGGTTCAATTTCACACGCTGGCTTCACAATATATATTTGAAATATAATTATATTTGAATTGTACAGATTCCCAGGTCGCCCAGACTTTAATAAAAGTAGATTGATATATCATTTTTATGTGATTTATTTTAACATTAAATTTTCATGGAGGGCAGCAGTATAGATGGCTCTAGAAAGTTGTCATGATAGTGGTGATATGCCAACTGCAGAAGTTGAAACAAGCAGAAAATTTTATATCTTACTGTCCACATTCTAATCATGGATGTTTGTAGTAAGCAGGATGTTTATGAAATAAAATTATGTAATAGGCCTTCAAACAGTTTATTCTATCTCTTCAATTCTCCCTCCATATGGAGATTAAGGTGGCCTGGGTTGGAGACCATAAAATCTAGCAAACCTTTGGTCATTGGAAGAATATAGCTAGTGTAAACATATTTACAGAGGTGTTCTGGGAGAATGATAAAGGGTAAACATACCCTGGTCATTCCTCTTCATAGGAATATTTATACAATTATCAGCACATCTACACAAAGGAATCTGTTGAAAATTAGGAAGGGGAGAGCTGTTGTTTCATAATGGTACAGGTTGTACAGAGGTTCCTCTGGCATAAGTTAAACTGTATTACAGAGTTAGGTACAGGATTGCCTTTTTACCAGGCTATGTAGACTAGTTGTCCTGTATTGTAGTCAGTAAAAACTTGACCACATTTGCTACTGTTGCAAGGGTGACTGGTTCTTTATTTAACTGCTTTAGGCTTTGAGAGGAAGAGCAGAAGAAAAAAGTCCTCAAGTTATTTAGCTACTGCAGATAGGTCAACTATTTTGACTAGATTTTGTTTCACCTGGTCCATATTCGTGAAGTTAAATATTTCCTGCTATTATATAGGTTCATATGTCATTTTCACATACATTTCCTGCTTTGGAGCATGAATACAAAATGGATACTATTCAGAGGTTGACTTAGAGTGTTTTCCTCAAGGAGGTCATGAATCGCTGGTTGATAAAAACTTTATTTAAAACACTTAACATATACAGAAGAAAATAGTTTAATAAGTCAGACTTGTATGTTTGCCATGTTGGCAAGAAATTCTAATTTTCTAGGCTTCCATTCTTGCAGAAATTGTATACAGGCTACATGTATGTAATTTAGGGCTAACACACAATAAGTCCAAGTCCTTATGTTTAGATAGCAGTAAGCTATAACAAGTCTGCAAGTCCATTGTAAGAATTTATAACCTTGGAGGTACATGTAAATAATATGCCATATGAGGATTTTACATTGTATCTCAATGTTCATCTTTTGTCATTTACTGCTGAAGGATACATGTATGCTTTCTATAATCTGAAAAAAGGTAAAAATATTTTACAAATATTGATAACATGCAGAGGAGACATTATTTATCATTTCATCAGGTTGGTTTCATAATAAATGTCTGTTCCATCAGTCACAAGTTATTTTTTTAAATATTACACTAATGCACTATAGATCTTTATTGAGAGAAATATGTGACACTATAAATTGTATGGCTCTTCGCCATGGAAATTAACATCAAAGAGTTAGTGGAATTATTCCAACAGCCTATTTTACATTCAAATAGCCTCGTTTCAGTGCCTAAGGCTCTAGTTTTTAGGCCTCTGTTAGGAAATTATGATAATGCTGAATGCTTTAATTATTAATTATTTGGCTGCATTAAGACATTGCAATAAAAAAGAAGTTATGTATGTGGTAAACTACAAGCACCAATGGAAAGTTTGTCAACTTTGATACATTGTATGTCAAAGACAACTATTTCCCTAATTTCTGCAATTAGAACTGCAAACAGCTTTGTTGTTGACTAAATCATGTGAAATTTAAATGGCACCTGTGATATTATATCATAGAATTTATATCCAAGTAACACCCTTTTTAAAGTAGGAAAATTTGAGGGGAGTTAACCAGTATTCCAACAAAATTTAGTTATATTTATCAATAGTCTCCCCTCGTAAAATTGCTGCTTCCAATAAATTACAATCAACCACCAGAGTCCTGTTGGAATTATCAATTAACTGAAATGTCTGCATAGAAAAACGTCAGCTTGTGAACAGAAGTCCAAGAAAAGAAGCCAACAATATTATTTACCATCGAAACGAACTAAAAAAAAACAGTTCAATTCCGTTTCGTAACAGGTCCGACTTTTGCATGCAACAGGTCCGACCCCCAAATGAGCTCTGAAAAGGGTGAAAGTTCACCGATTGCTTAAAATGTAGTACTGTGATATGTAGTGAATGTAGGCCTCCTAACAAGGTCACATTTTTGTATTGGGCGAAAACGCCAGCGACCATCTTGGATTTTTCTCCAAAACATTGGATTATTACCTTTTGGGCGATTGACTTAATACTTGGTGTATTATGCGAGACATGCAGAAGAAAGGAGACTGGAACAAAATTTGTATGATTGTCCAAATTAGGCCTCTACCAACCAGTACAGAACAGAATGGCAGGGCGGTGTTGGAATAAAGCAGAATGCGGGGCATATAATTAAGCAATATCTGATTGCTTCTCTCCTGCATTTTCTTCTTCAAATTGGTAAATTCTGTTAACATTTCTTATATTGCAGTATCATGAATGGAATCCAATTCGAAAAACTGGAAGCAGATTTCAAAACTACAGCTTTCAGACAGTATGTGGCCAGTCAACGGCAATATTGTCTCGACATGGAACAGTGGGAGGAGCTTCACCAAAACTACAAATCCTGCCATATACACAGACAAGTGTTTCCTGATGAAGAGACATTCTTTTCTACATTCTCTCCAGTGCCAAGTGACAGCTATTTAAGAGACATCTTTTTGTATTCATATAATGAGGGAAAGTCTTTGTACGATGATTATATGAAATCCCTTACAGCTGTATCATTATCCTGCAATCATACTTTTAAAGTTTCTGTCAACATTGGGTACCAGAGAGAAAATTCATCATGGGTAACTCAGTATAATTCTTTATTTATGGTTGTAAATGAGAGGGGTCAAGTACTTGGTCACAAATTTGTCAAGTCAACAGCATTTGACAATATAGAACCTTTGTTAACCAGCATTAAATCTTCATTATCATCAGATGCTGATGTGCAACAAATCAAACTTGTATCATTGGATAATTGTTGTCATTGGAGAAATAAAGTTCTTCAACTGTTCCCAAATGCACACGTTAAACTTGATTTGTTTCATGCGGTTCAACGCATAACAAAATGCATTGCTATGAAAAACGTGTATAGGCCAGAGATCAATAGGCACCTATCTGCATGTTTTCGGCAGCCTGGAGATTCAGGCAAGAAGCGTTGTTTACCAACACCGAATGTGCAAAATTTGACCACTGCTTTTGACTGTTTTGTGAGAAAATGGACTATAATTAAATGCCATGATGGAGAGTCCATTTTCAGTGAAGAAGGTATAAAAGCATGCTCAAATTTACGGTTGCATATGGAAAAAGGATGTTTGTCCGATATACCAGTTGGACTTGGTACGAATAGAAATGAAAGGTTACATCATTTATTGAATCATTCTGTATTGGCTGTTGGACGAATTGGTCCAGAGTTAGCCTATGCTCTGTTAAGTATTATTTTGTACAAGTGGAACATGACTCATGATAGTCGCAATGTTAACAGAACATTGCTTTTGCCTATTTGGTCAGCATTCACTTTAGGCATACAGAATTTGAACACATTGTGTTGGTATGGGCAAAATGAAAACAAACAAAGTGCCCAGAGTAATATTTCAACCACTCAACCGATTGACATGTACAATGCATCTGCAGATGAATCAGTTCCAATAGCAGTGAAAGATTGTGCCATTGGACAAAGAGTCGTCAATTTTCATTCAACATGCAACTACCTGCTTGACCAAAATTATATAACAACTGCAAATGATTCTTTGTTGTGGGCAAGTCAGAACTCTGATAAAGTATTGCACTCCGACACTCATTCTGAAAGTGATGATCAATTAAACAGAAACATAACTGACTTTAAAATGACTTTAGTTCAGGTTCCTTCTGATGGTAACTGCCTCTTTGTATCTGTGGCACACACATTAATGCTCTCATCAAATGATGTTCTTACCAATCATTTACTTTCACATAATATTACCATTCATGACCCCTTACAGGATGTTACTGCCCTTGCTTTTGCTTTGAGGCAAAAAGTAGTACAGGAAATTAAAACAAACTCAGAGTTTTATGAATATTTTTCCTTGGGTAATAAAGTCACAGACATAGAACAGTATTCACAATCTGGAACATTTGAAGGTGACCTTGGCGATCTTTTAATAGCCGCTTTGAGTAATTTTCTACAGGTTTCTATTTGTATCATTACATCACGATCAGACATGAGATTAATTACACAGCAATGTCGCATGAATCCATTATCAACAGAACCCCTGTTTTTGGCATATGACCACAATGGACCTGGGCACTACAGTGCTGTAGCAAAAGCTCAATTACTAGAAAACAGTTCTGTTGACTCGCATATTACGACAACGACGAGGCAACTAAGCAAACCTTCTTCAGTGTCTAACTTTTGTAAATATTGTAGATGTGGACGGGGGCGATCAACAAAAGAAATGATGTCCAAGAAAAAAAAAGACTTTTGTACTGCATCAAGATGTCCGTGTTGGAAAATTGGAAAAGGTTGCAGTTCAAATTGTCAATGCCGCTTATGTAACAACAAATATGGCAAACAACCATCAATGCGGGGTAGTCAACTTAACACTATGTCGCGAAATAGACGACAAAGCCATGTTAAGTTTCAGCACAACAAAAGTTCTTTGTTCTTGTCAAAAAATGTGAAGGAAGAGTTAAAGGCTGGAAAATGGACATCTGCTGAGACAATGCTCCTCTATCAGGTTGTTATAGTTTATGAGAAGAGGAATAAAAATGTCCCATCTTACTACATTTGTACAACGAAGTATAATGAAATAGCTCGCTGGATAAGACAAATACAACCATCACTTATTGTACACACAAAGACGGTGTCTCAAGTGCAGCACAAATTACACCATTTACAACGGAAATGTAATGTTTTCTCTTCACTTCTGTGATGGGTCTATACACTGTAAATGCCCTTTCCAATCTACACAGTCACATTCTTGGTCAAGCCGTTATCTACATGTACTACTTTGTCACATGGGTTGCCTTCACTAATTCATGATTGATATATACTCAGGCGAAGGGTTAAGAAAAAGTTAGGCCTAAACAAAAAGAAAAGTATGTTTCCAGTAAAACTATGTTTTGGAATTTGAAAAAAAAACATACAAAATTAAAAATGTATAGACCTAGATGTACATGTAGCTAAGTGAAAAGACCAGTCAAGGTGCACATTGCAGTGAAACACAATTTTAGAAACTCGATTATCTGTATTGTTTTTTTTTTGTCTCTTGCTTATCGCTTCCTATGTATCATTTGCTGTGTGTCCTAATAGTTCTCCTTATCTACATGTACCTATCTCCATATTTTATGAACCAGTACAGGAAAAAAAAACATATTTTTACACCGATTTTGAAAGGTTAATGCAGGGGTTAAAGTCCAAAGACTGCTGAGACAGTTAACAATATAAAGCCAAAAATGGAGCCACTCTTGATATTTCGCACAATACTGCCTCACAGGGGGATGTACATGTAGGACAAATTCATTCACCACCTACCTTGACATACATGTATTGTCAAGATCACAAAGGTCGCAAGTCAAAATCTCAATACCAGTCACGGTCTTCTGTGAACACCATATCTTAGAGGTGCGCATCTTGGTAAAGAAAGCCAATTTAAACAGTTGCGTTCTGAAACTTGCATTGCTTGACTAGAACACTGTTTCACTTCAACATTGCTACCAATCTTAAGAGAGTGGCATATATACTGTACTGATAATTTCCCCAGCACCAAAATATTTTCGAGAGTAGTTCGGCTTTTATCTTTGAAGTTTTACAGATCACGTTTCCACTTTTCTGAAGTCGAGCTGCCCAGCTGTCATAACATCTGATTCACACTTTTAGATCACTGGAATCAAACGACAGTCGAAAGGTAGTAGATCACAGCAAAATTCAGAACGTGAGTGTCAAAATATGTGCGGCAAATGGAGCTGAACTTATGATGTTTGGTACTGCGCTGTCTTATGGCAACGTGAATGTCTACTGAACGTGATACAGCTATTTGGCACTCTATCGTACAGTTGCACAATTGTCAGTGTGCCAAAATGTTACTATTATTATCTTCTGTTTGAAATATATTAATTTTGTTCCAGGAATTTGTGAACCTCTGGAGTGCATGCATTGTGTATTAATGCAATCTTTATAGTGTTCCAGACTGTCTTGTCAATCATACATGTATGTACATTATATATGCCGGTGTTGCTGTTGTATTGAATAAAGATATCCACTTTGTCTTTAAAATGTCATTGAATTATCATCATTTATACCTGATAGTGCAATAGATGGTCAGTTTTATACAGTACTCAAATTGGTGTTGAGGGACAAGGTACGTATGGAATGGTACATATGTGCAGTCTATCTGTACATGTATGCCAATGCCTTATTGAATGTCTCCAGAATACGAAGGCTGGAAACGCTGTTCGAGACATCTCGCAAAATGGGCATAAATATAGCTTTATCTTCTCCATAACATACTTTCCCGTAAGCACTGGTCAAGCTCAGTCATCGACACTCAGTGCTTTACCCGAGTTTTTTCCATTAATCCAAAATTGAACCAATGACAAGGGTCAAAATTTGCACCTGTCTCTGACAGGTAATTTTTGAAACAGACAGAGAAATAAAGTATCTTTCTCTATAGACCGGTAGACAATAATTTTGTTTTGGTGTTCAACATACATCTTCAACAAAATTCATTCAAAACACTTGCTAAAAGTGCAAGTAAACAAGCTGTCATTAATTTATTAGTGTCCTGCAACATTTAACTTTGTCATTAATCTCGAGTTACATGTATGTGACTATTTCAACGATTACATCATCCGGTAATTTTAAAAGGTGACAGGTAAACATATTGATCACCTGTCGCGTATGACCGGCAAATTATTTTGAATATTTCGACCCCTTATTGAGCCATTTACCTGAAACAATAACCTACTTTCTTCACGGATATCCTCCAGTACGCGTCAGCTTGGGCACGTGACCTTTGGGATATGCACTGTGAAAAACACTTGTTTTCAAAAAGCTGTGCGTGCACGAATATGTGGACAAATTTGTTACTTATCTAATTGTAGATGAGACAATGGATAGTTTTACTGGAATTCATGTATGGCAAGTGTGTGAATTTCTCAATATCCCTCATGTAATCACACTGACATGTAGGGCACTTCCAGGACAAGTGTTAAAGTCAAAGCATGGTTTGGGAGGGGAGTACATGAGCAATCTTGCAATGAGGCGTGTAACATGTTTATCAATATTGGTATAGCGAGCATCATACATTACACTCCATGTCAAACGTGGGTTTAGTGATGAAGGTTCATGTACACAATGTTACTGGTCACAACCGCTGAGCAATATTACCTCACATTGTGACATTGCAAATTTTCACTTCACAGGAACGCCATCTTTACTGTGCTGCTCCAAAATGCCACTTTCAACAAAGATGGTCTTTCGTTTTACATGGGCCGCTCCATTCGCAACCTCACCACCAGGGGTCGCTCTCCGCTGGAAAATTGGCCGCTCCGACGAACCCCTGGGACGACGGTCGGTGAAAGTGGGTCCCATAATACATTGAAAAATTCTTTCACGTGGCCTCTTACGGTTCCATTGGAACATATTCTATTCCTTATAAAACGCCAGTCATGAGTCATTTTCATGGACAGTGTCATAACGTCATGACGTCAGAATAGAAAATGTTTCGCAAGAATGCATAAAGAGTTCTGATAAGCTACGTCATCTTTCAGACGCGCTCTTAACATCCATGACGTCGGGACGTCAGCTTGATCTCCACAGATACGCTCTCGTTATGTTCTAAATTCTAGGGTTTTGTGTGCTATCCAATGACCAATCGTACTGCCGAGCGCCGTCCCAGAGCCTAGTAGGGAGGACAGGACCGGATAGCTCTGGTTTCGAGATTGCTCCATTCGGTCGAAGAGAGAAAAGTCATTGTGTTTCATTGTGATGCTGTAAGGTTTCAACGTTGTTTATTCGCTTATCATAGTACCTATGAAGAGCAGATAATCAGAATACAAGGGGAACAAAACTATATATACTTACATGTAGACATTTTACACTCAAAAGGGAGAGACTCTCCAATTACTAATAAAGTCCTCATAGCTACCAACAAGTATGCCTTCTAGCCACCTATTGACTACTCATAAGTACATGCATGGCACTGCAAGCCTTGCATTTCGACGGGGCTGATCAGGGTCTATTCATCAGCCTGGTAAAGGCTTACTGTGGATATTCTTTTATATTGAAATTAGCCCAATTAAGGATAAATAAGCTGTGTGATCACCCGTATACAGGTTTGTCAATCAGCATGGTCTGATTTCAAAAATGCAAGGCCTGCACTATAACAATGTGGAGAAAGCTTCATTTGAAACAAATATGTGTGAAAGGTAACTTTCTAAATGGGTACCTTGTATAGCGTAATAGGTAATTATTTAGCAACTAACTCCAATTAGAAAGCAGGATTGGCTTCGATTGTGACGTTGCAAAGTGACGCTCTCAAGAAAGACATCTTCATTCTGACGCACTTCATTGTGACGTTACAGGGTTAGGCTCACCCTTTCCATCCATTCTGCCGGTTCATAGTACCGGCAGAAAAGTCTCTGATTTTCCATTGTGCCGCTGCATTCTGCCGTAAAGAACTAAAGTGACTGTGATTCATTGTGACGCTGCAGCGTCAGTATGAAAAAAGATGGTGTTAAATTTTTCATTGTGACGTGCCATTCTGCCGTAGAGGGAAAAAGTGATTGTGTTATATTGTGATGCTGGTGAGCAAGATTGACTTTCATTGCGACGTTCCAAAGTGACGCTCTTAACAAAGACCTGTTCATTCTGACGCTCTTCATTGTGACGTTACAGGGTTAGGCTCACCCTTTCCATCCATTCTGTCGGTTGTGACGCTGCAGCGTCAGTATGAAAAAAGATGGTGTTACATTTTTCATTGTGACGTGCCATTCTGCCGTAGAGGGAAAAAGTCATTGTGTTATATTGTGATGCTGGTGAGCAAGATTGACTTTCATTGCGACGTTCCAAAGTGACGCTCTTAACAAAGACCTGTTCATTCTGACGCTCTTCATTGTGACGTTACAGGGTTAGGCTCACCCTTTCCATCCATTCTGTCGGTTGTGACGCTGCAGCGTCAGTATGAAAAAAGATGGTGTTAAATTTTTCATTGTGACGTGCCATTCTGCCGTAGAGGGAAAAAGTCATTGTGTTGTATTGTGATGCTGGTGAGCAAGATTGACTTTCATTGCGACGTTCCAAAGTGACGCTCTTAACAAAGACCTGTTCATTCTGACGCTCTTCATTGTGACGTTACAGGGTTAGGCTCACCCTTTCCATCCATTCTGTCGGTTGTGACGCTGCAGCGTCAGTATGAAAAAAGATGATGTTAAATTTTTCATTGTGACGTGCCATTCTGCCGTAGAGGGAAAAAGTCATTGTGTTATATTGTGATGCTGGTGAGCAAGATTCACTTTCATTGCGACGTTCCAAAGTGACACTCTTAACAAAGACCTGTTCATTCTGACGCTCTTCATTGTGACGTTACAGGGTTAGGCTCACCCTTTCCATCCATTCTGTCGGTTGTGACGCTGCAGCGTCAGTATGAAAAAAGATGGTGTTAAATTTTTCATTGTGACGTGCCATTCTGCCGTAGAGGGAAAAAGTCATTGTGTTATATTGTGATGCTGGTGAGCAAGATTGACTTTCATTGCGACGTTCCAAAGTGACGCTCTTAACAAAGACCTGTTCATTCTGACGCTCTTCATTGTGACGTTACAGGGTTAGGCTCACCCTCTCTATCCATTCTGTCGGTTGTGACGCTGCAGCGTCAGTATGAAAAAAGATGGTGTTAAATTTTTCATTGTGACGTGCCATTCTGCCGTAGAGGGAAAAAGTCATTGTGTTATATTGTGATGCTGGTGAGCAAGATTGACTTTCATTGCGACGTTCCAAAGTGACACTCTTAACAAAGACCTGTTCATTCTGACGTTCTTCATTGTGACGTTACAGGGTTAGGCTCACCCTTTCCATCCATTCTGTCGGTTGTGACGCTGCAGCGTCAGTATGAAAAAAGATGGTCTTAAATTTTTCATTGTGACGTGCCATTCTGCCGTAGAGGGAAAAAGTGATTGTGTTATATTGTGATGCTGGTGAGCAAGATTGACTTTCATTGCGACGTTCCAAAGTGACGCTCTTAACAAAGACCTGTTCATTCTGACGCTCTTCATTGTGACGTTACAGGATTATGCTCAACCCTTCCTTCCATTCTGTCAGTTGTGACGCTGCAGCGTAAGTAATAAAAGATAGTGTTAAATTTTTCAGAACATGACGTGCCATTCTGCCGTAGAGGGAAAAAGTCATTGTGTTATATTGTGATGCTGGTGAGCAAGATTCACTTTCATTGCGACGTTCCAAAGTGACGCTCTTAACAAAGACCTGTTCATTCTGACGCTCTTCATTGTGACGTTACAGGGTTAGGCTCACCCTTTCCATCCATTCTGTCGGTTGTGACGCTGCAGCGTCAGTATGAAAAAAGATGGTGTTAAATTTTTCATTGTGACGTGCCATTCTGCCGTAGAGGGAAAAAGTCATTGTGTTGTATTGTGATGCTGGTGAGCAAGATTGACTTTCATTGCGACGTTCCAAAGTGACGCTCTTAACAAAGACCTGTTCATTCTGACGCTCTTCATTGTGACGTTACAGGGTTAGGCTCACCCTTTCCATCCATTCTGTCGGTTGTGACGCTGTAGCGTCAGTATGAAAAAAGATGGTGTTAAATTTTTCATTGTGACGTGCCATTCTGCCGTAGAGGGAAAAAGTGATTGTGTTATATTGTGATGCTGGTGAGCAAGATTGACTTTCATTGCGACGTTCCAAAGTGACGCTCTTAACAAAGACCTGTTCATTCTGACGCTCTTCATTGTGACGTTACAGGATTATGCTCAACCCTTCCTTTCATTCTGCCGGTTCAAAGTGCCGGCGGGCAGAAAGAGAGAGAGTCTTTCATTTTTCATTGTGCCGTTCCATTCTGCCGTAGAGGGAAGAAGTCATTGTGTTATATTGTGATGCTGGTAAGCACGATTTGACTTTGATTGTGACGTTGCAAAGTGACGCTCTCAAGAAAGACATGTTCATTCTGATGCGCTTCATTGTCACGTTACAGGGTTAGGCTCACCATTCGTTCCATTCTGCCGGTTCAAAGTGCCGGCAGAAGAAAACTCCCTGATTTTCCATTGTGCCGCTGCATTCTGCCGTACCGAGAAAAGGTAATGTTCCTGATGACAAATTGAAAAGTCAGCTTCATTTCCTTCCATTAAGAAGGTGCAAAGAGCGTTGACAAAGACAGAGCTGTACTCTGCTGTACAAAGAAACTACTTTGAACCACATTGTGTTTCATTAATTTGGCATTTGTATGGCTGAAAATAAGAGAATGGTGCAGGTTTTCCACCCTCTTATAGTCTCTCTCGTGCTCCCTTACATGAAGTATCCACCTCATATAAGAAATGCTTCTTGGAATTACAACGCAGGAAATTAGAACTCCGTATCTCTCACGGTCGCACATTCATATTCGTTTGAATATCTGTTGAGTTTTTCACAAAATTCAAGAAGGCGGCCGAACAACGTGACCTGTAGAAACTTAATTTTTGAGTATTCTTGGTCGCCATGTTACAAAGCATATATCTAGTATATGTGACTTGTATCCTGGTATATGGGAAACACTGACGATGTGCGTGTATCTGTGTTCTTGAATTGGTGCGCAAGGCTATGTGTGTGGGGGAGGGAAGAGTAGATAACGGAAATAGAGTTCGGGATCAATCATATTATGTATATATCGTGTGCAAGAACCGCGACATACAGTCGCAAGTCGATTCACTAACATATTCTGGCGCGCTATTTTAGTCGGCTGAGTGTTTGTCTTAAATTACAGAACAAGTCTTTGCCTTCGCTGTACAAATCCATTCATATTCAGTCTCAGAACAGTACGCATGAACCGCGAAAGAAAATATTCACTCGTTTTAGGCACTTTTACCGTCGACAACGAATGCGATCCCTGCTGAGGTTGCTTGGAAAATAGCCATATTATTGTTACAAGCGTCGTCAGAACTACAGGCGTGCGTACTTTCGTGGGAACAACGCAGTTATTTCTGTTTTTTTTTTTTGAGTATCAGTTTTGTCCAGAGGCATATTGTTTTAATCTAACAGCTTTTTCTTAACATTTCAGCATTATATGCTCTATGATCTTCTTGTTAGCTACATGTATACCAATTATATATAAGTGCTATATCAAAATATTAAATATAAACAGTGTATTTCTGTGTGTTTGAATATTAATGGCGGTATCACTGTTAAGCGCCCATTGACACGTGGGTATAAAACAAATTGCAATAAATTGTATGAAATTATGGAACACCCGGCAAATTTTGATCTATCTATTTTGAAATTCGAAGTCGCTATGATTCCTGTATTCAGATTCCGGATAAATGACGTCCATGTTTCGCTCTTGCTAAGTTTGCTTTGTGTTGATCCTCTTTCATTGAAATAAATGTTTGGCTATCCATATTCGATGCTATCTGACGACAGACACTAAAAGACAGCCCATCGCAGTTAGGGTAACAGAAAAATGTAACAACTGTTTGCCTGTCTGTGACACAGAAAATGCTCAGATGAGTTCTAGGTTTAATTTGTCACCTTCATTTGTTCCCGTTAATGTTCAATGTAGAAATCCAATTAGCCCCAGCAAATAATTGCATTTGTTCACCTGAATATACACTGAATAGAACAAGAATTTTCACTGAATTGAATGATTTTAGAACAACGCAATAACAATTTTTCTTACAAAAATCAATATCTCAGCTCGGTTAACGAATGACACCTGCCAACAAGTGATTCAAGCTGTTGGCTTGGAAGTGTGTATTCAAGTACAATAGGCGATACAATTGTGTCAAAACTCATGCCAGCTAAACTCGAGTAACCGGTTATGACATCAAAAATGTGGCAGACAGCTTTCTCCGCAGTCCGCGCTTTGCCTATTTATATAAACAAACCGCTATCTGGTTATACATATTCACTTACATCACACAACTTTAGAAGTTTTACTTGTATTCCGCTTTACCTTGGACACCAGTACTAGAAAATGGCAGAAGTTGAGCAGAAGACAACAGGCAAACCTAAACAGCCTGCCGCTCAACCCAAGTACATCGACATGGTGAAAATTGCTGTGTCCAGTTTGAAGGAGAGAGGAGGCTCTTCTAGACAGAAGATTGTGAAGTATATTATGTTCAATTTCAAGGCCGGAGAATCAGCCAATACATACGTAAAGATGGCATTGAAAGCTGGAGTTCAGAACGGTTCATTGCTGCAGTCAAAAGGTACTGGTGCTTCGGGCTCCGTTCGTCTAGGAGAAGCTGCCAAGAAACCCGCCAAGAAAGTAGAGAAACCAAAGAAGGTCGTTAAAACATCAACATCCAAAGTACAAGTGAAAAGAACTCCAACGAAGATCGTCAAGAAGCAGGCAGTTTCCAGGAAGACTCCAACAAAGGTGAAGAAACCAAAACCAGCGGTAAAACAACCCAACAAAACTCCGAAGAAACCAGCAACAAAGAAAACTGTGCCAAAGAAACCTAAAACGACCGGGATAAAGACACCCAAAAAGGTTATGAAGACCAAGTCAAATAAACAAACTAAGGCATAACACGTCAGCGTATTACGTTCTTTAACGGCCCTTATCAGGGCCAACCTATTTATCACGAAAGGGAATATTTTCTAACTGGTTTGCACAGAGTTAAACAAAACACTTTGATATTTATATGATATTTCCAAAAATAAAACAGAGAAAATAAGTTGTTTTGGAAATATCAATATTTCTAGAGCACTGACATCATGACATGTTCCATTCGATCAAAAATACACACAAGTTGGCGATATGCCAGGATTATTCGAATTGTTATAATGACCTCATTCTTAAACGTACATATATCGACATATGGAAATTGAAATAACTGAGGCATTTACCGGTAACCATACTCACATTCCTTCCCAAATCTTTCTCTTCAATAATGATATCCATTTGAGAAAGGTCAAAAATTAGGAAAATGCATAGTGTCAAAGCGAACGGTTTCGCCGGTTCAGCCAATCAGATTGCTTGCAACTGGTCAGTATTCAAGACATGTCCGTACTAAATGCTAATATACCACCTCCTTGATTAATATTTGAAGTTATCAAGTAGCAAGTCAATACAGAATCTTGCGCTTTAAAACTACTTTCAGAAATACTTTACTTTGCTTGATTTTCCACAACTTTGGAATTTCCTCTGTTCTATTTCTAAGTCGCGCCGAGTATACGTGTTAAAATGAAGGTACCCGACTGCTGAGCAGGACTGTCAAAAACATAACCATGCGCTTTCATTTATTTTTCAGTCGTGCTTTCCAAACTTCATTACATTTACAAATACAAATGAATTATATGCATGAGCTTTAGGTACTTTGCTGTTCAACGTTATGCTAACGTGGTCGAAAATGCGAAGAAAAGTTGATACTATTAGGGAAGCCAATTTGAATGTGTTGGGGGTTTGCAAAAGGCAGGGTAGGGAAAGAGGAACAAAAAACAAAAACGAAAATAGATAGCCGAATGACCAACCAATAAATTTTTGCTAGATGTTTAGCTAAATTAACAAAAAAATTAAAATCGAGTTTTCTTTCTCAAATATAACTTCTTATTGGCTACCGGCACATGGGAAATCTTTTCTGAACTCTATTTCCCCATTTGATGGCCCCTACATCGAACCGAAAATGTTAGTACGTTGAAATAAATGTACAAATCGGTCACTGGAGTCCAGACAACAGTTTTAATGGAAAAAGGTTAGATTGAGAATTGGTCGCTCGGAGATGGTGCTCCTTACAGTGTGGTTTTCTGTCCGAACAAGTGGTCAGAAATATCAATAGTCGTGGTCGATGAAGCAAAAACGGTTCTATATGTGTATTTGTGTCTGGAAGTGGGAGAAAATTACTCACATAACAAATGCTTCTTGGAACTACAACACAGGAAATTAGAACTCCGTACCTCTCACGGTCGCACATTCATATTCGTTTGAATATCTGTTGAGTTTTTCACAAAACTCAAGAAATCGGTCGAACAACATGACCTGGAAACTCAATTATTTAGTATTCTTGGTCGCCATGTTACAAAGCATATATCTAGTATGTGTGACTTGTATCCTGGTATATGGGAAACACTGACGATGTGCGTGTATCTGTGCTCTTGAATTGGTGCGCAAGCTATATATGTGCATGTGGGGGAGGGAAGAGCAGATAACGGGAACAGAGTTCGGGATCAATCATATTATGTATATATCGTGTGCAAGAACCCCAAGATACAGTCGCAAGCCGATTCACTAACATATTCTGGTGCGCAATTTTAGTCGGCTGAGTGTTTGTCTTAAATTACAGAACAAGTCTTTGCTTTCGCTGTACAAATCCATTCGTATTCAGTCTCAGAACAGTACGCATAAACCGCGAAAGAAAATATTCACTCGTTTTAGGCACTCTTACCGTTGACAACGAATGCGATCCCTGCTGAGGTTGCTTGGAAAATAGCCATATTATTATTACAACGCCGTCAGAACAACAGGCACGCGTACTTTCGTCGGAACAACGCAGTTATTTCCGTTGTTTCTTTCTAAATATCAGTGTCTTCCAGAGCCATATTGTTTTAATCTAACAGCTTTTTGTTAACATTTCAGCAATATATGCTCTATGATATTCGTGCTAGCTATACCAATTATATATGTGCTATATCAACAAAATATAAACGGTGTATTTCTGTGTGTTTGAGTATTCTTGGCGGTATCACTGTTAAGCGCCCATTGATACGTAGGTATAAAATAGATTGTATGAAATTATGGAACACCCGGCAAATTTTGATTTATCTATTTTGAAATTCGAAGTCGCTATGATTCCTGTATTCAGATTCCGGATAAATGACGTGCATGTTCCGCTCTTGCTAAGTTTGCTTTGTGTTGATCCTCTTTCATTGAAATAAATGTTCGGCTATCCATATTTGATGCTATTTGACGACAGACATTAAAAGACAGCCCATCGCAGTTAGGGTAACAGAAAAATGTAACAACTGTTTGGCTGTCTGTGACACAGAAAATGCTCAGATGAGTTCTAGGTTTAATTTGTCACCTTCATTTGTCCCTGTTAACGTTCAATATAGAAATCCATTTAGCCCCAGCAAATAATTGCCTTTGTTCACCTGAATATTCACTGAACAGATCAAGCTAGAACAAGAATTTTCACTGAATTGAATGATTTTAGAACAATACAATAACAATTTTTCTTACGAAAATCAATATCTCGGCTTGCTTAACGAATGACATCTGCCAACAACTGATTCAAGCTGTTTGCTTGGAAGTGTGTATTCAAGTACAATAGGCGATACAATTGTGTGAAAACTCATGCCAGCTAAACTCGAGTAACCGGTTATGACATCAAAAATGTGACAGACAGCTTTCTCCGCAGTCCGCGCTTTGCCTATTTATATAAACAAACCGCTATCTGGTTATATATATTCACTAACATCACACAACATAACTTGTATTCGGCTTTACCTTGGACACCAGTATTAGAAAATGGCAGAAGTTAAGCAGAAGACAACAGACAAACCTAAACAGCCAGCCACTCATCCCAAGTACATCGACATGGTGAAAATTGCCGTGTCCAGTTTGAAGGAGAGAGGAGGCTCCTCTAGACAGAAGATTGTGAAGTATATTATGTTGAATTTTAAGGTCGGAGAATCGGCCAATACATACGTAAAGATGGCATTGAAAGCTGGAGTTGAGAACGGTTCATTGCTGCAGTCAAAGGGTACTGGTGCTTCGGGCTCCTTTCGTCTAGGAGAAGCTGCCACGAAACCCGCCAAGAAAGTAGAGAAACCAAAGAAGGTCGCTAAAACATCAACATCCAAAGTACAAGTGAAAAGAACTCCAACGAAGATCGTCAAGAAGCAGGCAGTTTCCAAGAAGACTCCAACAAAGGTGAAGAAACCAAAACCAGCGGTAAAACAACCCAACAAAACTCCGAAGAAACCAGCAACAAAGAAAACTGTGCAAAAGAAACCTAAAACGACCGGGATAAAGACACCCAAAAAGGTTATGAAGATCAAGTCAAATAAACAAACTAAGGCATAACACGTCAGCGTATTACTTTCTCCAACGGCCCTTATCAGGGCCAACCTATTTATCACGAAAGAGAATATTTTCTAACTGGTTTGCACAGAGTTAAACAAAACACTTTGATATTTATATGATATTTCCAAAAAGAAAACATACAAAATAAATTGTTTTGGAAATAGCAATATTTCTAGAGCACTGACATCATGACATGTTCCATTCGACCAAAAATACACACAAGTTGGCGATATGCCAGGATTATTCGAATTGTTATAATGACCTCATTCTTAAACGTACATATATGGACATTTACCGAGGCATTTACCGGAACTGAGGCATTTACCGGTAACCATACTCACATTCCTTCCCAAATCTTTCTCTTCAATAATGATATCCATTTGAGAAAAGGTCAAAAATTAGGAAAATGCATAGTGTCAAAGCGAACGGTTTCGCCGTTTCAGCCAATCAGATTGCTTGCAACTGGTCAGTATTCAAGAAATGTCCGTGCTAAATGCTAATATACCACCTCCTTGGTTAATATTTGAAGTTATCAAGTAGCAAGTCAATACAGAATCTTGCGCTTTAAAACTACTTTCAGAAATACTTTGCTTGATTTTCCACAACTTTGGAATTTACTCCGTTCTATTTCTAAGTCGCGCCGAGTATACGTGTTAAAATGAAGGTACCCCGACTGCTGAGCAGGACTGTCAAAAACATAACCATGCGCTGTCATTTATTTTTCAGTCGTGCTTCCCAAACTTCATTACATTTACAAATACAAATGAATTATATGCATGAGCTTTATGCACTTTGCTGTTCAACGTTATGCTAACGTGATCGAAAATGCGAAGAAAACTTGATACTATCCGCGAAGCCAATTTGTATGTGTGGGGGTATGTGTTGTAGGTCTGCAAAAGCCAGGTTAGGGGAAGGGGGGCGGGGGAAGAATAGATAGCCGACTGACCAGCCAATAAATTTTTACTGGATGTTGAGCTAAATTTAAAAAAAAAATAGAATCGGGTTTCCTTTCTCAAATATAGCTTCTTATTGGCTACCGGCACATGGGACAATCGTTTCTGAACTCTATTTCCTCACTTGATTGCCCCTACATCGAACCGAAAATGTTAGTACGTTGAAATAAATGTACAAATCGGTCCCTGGAGTCCAGACAACAGTTTTAATGGAAAAAGGTTAGATTGAGAATTGGTCGCCCGGAGATGGCGCTCCTTATATTGTGGTTTTCTGTCCGAACAAGTAGTCAGAAATATCAATAGTCGTGGTCGATGAAGCAAAAATGGTTCTATATGTGTATTTGTGTCTGGAAGTGGGAGAAAATTACTCATATAAGAAATGCTTCTTGGAATTACAACGCAGGAAATTAGAACTCCGTATCTCTCACGGTCGCACATTCATATTCGTTTGAATATCTGTTGAGTTTTTCACAAAATTCAAGAAGGCGGCCGAACAACGTGACCTGTAGAAACTTAATTTTTGAGTATTCTTGGTCGCCATGTTACAAAGCATATATCTAGTATATGTGACTTGTATCCTGGTATATGGGAAACACTGACGATGTGCGTGTATCTGTGTTCTTGAATTGGTGCGCAAGGCTATGTGTGTGGGGGAGGGAAGAGTAGATAACGGAAATAGAGTTCGGGATCAATCATATTATGTATATATCGTGTGCAAGAACCGCGACATACAGTCGCAAGTCGATTCACTAACATATTCTGGCGCGCTATTTTAGTCGGCTGAGTGTTTGTCTTAAATTACAGAACAAGTCTTTGCCTTCGCTGTACAAATCCATTCATATTCAGTCTCAGAACAGTACGCATGAACCGCGAAAGAAAATATTCACTCGTTTTAGGCACTTTTACCGTCGACAACGAATGCGATCCCTGCTGAGGTTGCTTGGAAAATAGCCATATTATTGTTACAAGCGTCGTCAGAACTACAGGCGTGCGTACTTTCGTGGGAACAACGCAGTTATTTCTGTTTTTTTTTTTTGAGTATCAGTTTTGTCCAGAGGCATATTGTTTTAATCTAACAGCTTTTTCTTAACATTTCAGCATTATATGCTCTATGATCTTCTTGTTAGCTACATGTATACCAATTATATATAAGTGCTATATCAAAATATTAAATATAAACAGTGTATTTCTGTGTGTTTGAATATTAATGGCGGTATCACTGTTAAGCGCCCATTGACACGTGGGTATAAAACAAATTGCAATAAATTGTATGAAATTATGGAACACCCGGCAAATTTTGATCTATCTATTTTGAAATTCGAAGTCGCTATGATTCCTGTATTCAGATTCCGGATAAATGACGTCCATGTTTCGCTCTTGCTAAGTTTGCTTTGTGTTGATCCTCTTTCATTGAAATAAATGTTTGGCTATCCATATTCGATGCTATCTGACGACAGACACTAAAAGACAGCCCATCGCAGTTAGGGTAACAGAAAAATGTAACAACTGTTTGCCTGTCTGTGACACAGAAAATGCTCAGATGAGTTCTAGGTTTAATTTGTCACCTTCATTTGTTCCCGTTAATGTTCAATGTAGAAATCCAATTAGCCCCAGCAAATAATTGCATTTGTTCACCTGAATATACACTGAATAGAACAAGAATTTTCACTGAATTGAATGATTTTAGAACAACGCAATAACAATTTTTCTTACAAAAATCAATATCTCAGCTCGGTTAACGAATGACACCTGCCAACAAGTGATTCAAGCTGTTGGCTTGGAAGTGTGTATTCAAGTACAATAGGCGATACAATTGTGTCAAAACTCATGCCAGCTAAACTCGAGTAACCGGTTATGACATCAAAAATGTGGCAGACAGCTTTCTCCGCAGTCCGCGCTTTGCCTATTTATATAAACAAACCGCTATCTGGTTATACATATTCACTATATCACACAACATAACTTGTATTCGGCTTTACCTTGGACACCAGTACTAGAAAATGGCAGAAGTTGAGCAGAAGACAACAGACAAACCTAAACAGCCTGCCGCTCATCCCAAGTACATCGACATGGTGACAATTGCTGTGTCCAGTTTGAAGGAGAGAGGAGGCTCTTCTAGACAGAAGATTGTGAAGTATATTATGTTGAATTTTAAGGTCGGAGAATCAGCCAATACATACGTAAAGATGGCATTGAAAGCTGGAGTTCAGAACGGTTCATTGCTGCAGTCAAAGGGTACTGGTGCTTCGGGATCCTTTCGTCTAGGAGAAGCTGCCAAGAAACCCGCCAAGAAAGTAGAGAAACCAAAGAAGGTCGTTAAAACATCAACATCCAAAGTACAAGTGAAAAGAACTCCAACGAAGATCGTCAAGAAGCAGGCAGTTTCCAAGAAGACTCCAACAAAGGTGAAGAAACCAAAACCAGCGGTAAAACAACCCAACAAAACTCCGAAGAAACCAGCAACAAAGAAAACTGTGCCAAAGAAACCTAAAACGACCGGGATAAAGACACCCAAAAAGGTTATGAAGACCAAGTCAAATAAACAAACTAAGGCATAACACGTCAGCGTATTACTTTCTCTAACGGCCCTTATCAGGGCCAACCTATTTATCACGAAAGAGAATATTTTCTAACTGGTTTGCACAGAGTTAAACAAAACACTTTGGTATTTATATGATATTTCCAAAAATAAAACAGAGAAAATAAGTTGTTTTGGAAATATCAATATTTCTAGAGCACTGACATCATGACATGTTCCATTCGATCAAAAATACACACAAGTTGGCGATATGCCAGGATTATTCGAATTATTATAATGACCTCATTCTTAAACGTACATATATCGACATATGGAAATTGAAATAACTGAGGCATTTACCGGTAACCATACTCACATTCCTTCCCAAATCTTTCTCTTCAATAATGATATCCATTTGAGAAAAGGTAAAAAATTAGGAAAATGCATAATGTCAAAGCTAACGGTTTCGCCGTTTCAGTCAATCAGATTGCTTGCAACTGGTCAGTATTCAAGACATGTCCGTACTAAATGCTAATATACCACCTCCTTGGTTAATATTTGAAGTTATCAAGTAGCAAGTCAATACAGAATCTTGCGCTTTAAAACTACTTTCAGAAATACTTTGCTTGATTTTCCACAACTTTGGAATTTACTCTGTTCTATTTCTAAGTCGCGCCGAGTATACGTGTTAAAATGAAGGTACCCGACTGCTGAGCAGGACTGTCAAAAACATAACCATGCGCTGTCATTTATTTTTCAGTCGTGTTTCCCAAGCTTCATTACATTTACAAATACAAATGAATTATATGCATGAGATTTAGGTACTTTGCTGTTCAACGTTATGCTAACGTGGTCGAAAATGCGAAGAAAAGTTGATACTATTAGCGAAGCCAATTTGAATGTGGGGGGGTATGTGTCGGGGGTTTGCAAAAGGCAGGGTAGGGAAAGAGGAACAAAAAACAAAAACAAAAATAGATAGCCGACTGACCAGCCAATAAATTTTTACTAGATGTTTAGCTAAATTAAAAAAAAATTAAAATCTAGTTTTCTTTCTCAAATATAGCTTTTTATTGGCTACCGGCACATGGGACAATCTTTTCTGAACTCTATTTCCCCATTTGATGGCCCCTACATCGAACCGAAAATGTTAGTACGTTGAAATAAATGTACAAATCGGTCACTGGAGTCCAGACAACAGTTTTAATGGAAAAAGGTTAGATTGAGAATTGGTCGCTCGGAGATGGTGCTCCTTACAGTGTGGTTTTCTGTCCGAACAAGTGGTCAGAAATATCAATAGTCGTGGTCGATGAAGCAAAAACGGTTCTATATGTGTATTTGTGTCTGGAAGTGGGAGAAAATTACTCACATAAGAAATGCTTCTTGGAACTACAACACAGGAAATTAGAACTCCGTACCTCTCACGGTCGCACATTCATATTCGTTTGAATATCTGTTGAGTTTTTCACAAAACTCAAGAAATCGGCCGAACAACATGACCTGGAAACTCAATTATTTAGTATTCTTGGTCGCCATGTTACAAAGCATATATCTAGTATGTGTGACTTGTATCCTGGTATATGGGAAACACTGACGATGTGCGTGTATCTGTGCTCTTGAATTGGTGCGCAAGCTATATATGTGTATGTGGGGGGAGGGAAGAGCAGATAACGGGAACAGAGTTCGGGATCAATCATATTATGTATATATCGTGTGCAAGAACCCCAAGATACAGTCGCAAGCCGATTCACTAACATATTCTGGTGCGCAATTTTAGTCGGCTGAGTGTTTGTCTTAAATTACAGAACAAGTCTTTGCTTTCGCTGTACAAATCCATTCGTATTCAGTCTCAGAACAGTACGCATAAACCGCGAAAGAAAATATTCACTCGTTTTAGGCACTCTTACCGTTAACAACGAATGCGATCCCTGCTGAGGTTGCTTGGAAAATAGCCATATTATTATTACAACGCCGTCAGAACAACAGGCACGCGTACTTTCGTCGGAACAACGCAGTTATTTCCGTTGTTTCTTTCTAAATATCAGTGTCTTCCAGAGCCATATTGTTTTAATCTAACAGCTTTTTGTTAACATTTCAGCAATATATGCTCTATGATATTCGTGCTAGCTATACCAATTATATATAAGTGCTATATCAACATAATATAAACGGTGTATTTCTGTGTGTTTGAGTATTAATGGCGGTATCACTGTTAAGCGCCCATTGACACGTGGGTATAAAATAAATTGTATGAAATTATGGAACACCCGGCAAATTTTGATTTATCTATTTTGAAATTCGAAGTCACTATGATTCCTGTATTCAGATTCCGGATAAATGACGTCCATGTTCCGCTCTTGCTAAGTTTGCATTGTGTTGATCCTCTTTCATTGACATCAATGTTCGGCTATCCATATTTGATGCTATTTGACGACAGACACTAAAAGACAGCCCATCCCAGTTAGGGTAACAGAAAAATGTAACAACTGTTTGCCTGTCTGTGACACAGAAAATGCTCAGATGAGTTCTAGGTTTAATTTGTCACCTTCATTTGTCCCCGTTAACGTTCAATATAGAAATTCATTTAGCCCCAGCAAATAATTGCATTTGTTCACCTGAATATACACTGAACAGATCAAGCTAGAACAAGAATTTTCACTGAATTGAATGATTTTAGAACAATACAATAACAATTTTTCTTACGAAAATGAATATCTCGGCTTGGTTAACGAATGACATCTGCCAACAACTGATTCAAGCTGTTTGCTTGGAAGTGTGTATTCAAGTACAATAGGCGATACAATTGTGTGAAAACTCATGCCAGCTAAACTCGAGTAACCGGTTATGACATCAAAAATGTGGCAGACAGCTTTCTCCGCAGTCCGCGCTTTGCCTATTTATATAAACAAACCGCTATCTGGTTATACATATTCACTAATATCACACAACATAACTTGTATTCGGCTTTACCTTGGACACCAGTACTAGAAAATGGCAGAAGTTGAGCAGAAGACAACAGACAAACCTAAACAGCCTGCCGCTCATCCCAAGTACATCGACATGGTGAAAATTGCCGTGTCCAGTTTGAAGGAGAGAGGAGGCTCTTCTAGACAGAAGATTGTGAAGTATATTATGTTGAATTTTAAGGTCGGAGAATCAGCCAATACATACGTAAAGATGGCATTGAAAGCTGGAGTTCAGAACGGTTCATTGCTGCAGTCAAAGGGTACTGGTGCTTCGGGATCCTTTCGTCTTGGAGAAGCTGCCAAGAAACCCGCCAAGAAAGTAGAGAAACCAAAGAAGGACGTTAAAACATCAGCATCCAAAGTACAAGTGAAAAGAACTCCAACGAAGATCGTCAAGAAGCAGGCAGTTTCCAAGAAGACTCCAACAAAGGTGAAGAAACCAAAACCAGCGGTAAAACAACCCAACAAAACTCCGAAGAAACCAGCAACAAAGAAAACTGTGCCAAAGAAACCTAAAACGACCGGGATAAAGACACCCAAAAAGGTTATGAAGACCAAGTCAAATAAACAAACTAAGGCATAACACGTCAGCGTTTTACTTTCTCTAACGGCCCTTATCAGGGCCAACCTATTTATCACGAAAGAGAATATTTTCTAACTGGTTTGCACAGAGTTAAACAAAACACTTTGGTATTTATATGATATTTCCAAAAATAAAACAGAGAAAATAAGTTGTTTTGGAAATATCAATATTTCTAGAGCACTGACATCATGACATGTTCCTTTCGATCAAAAATACACACAAGTTGGCGATATGCCAGGATTATTCGAATTATTATAATGACCTCATTCTTAAACGTACATATATCGACATATGGAAATTGAAATAACTGAGGCATTTACCGGTAACCATACTCACATTCCTTCCCAAATCTTTCTCTTCAATAATGATATCCATTTGAGAAAAGGTCAAAAATTAGGAAAATGCATAATGTCAAAGCGAACGGTTTCGCCGTTTCAGTCAATCAGATTGCTTGCAACTGGTCAGTATTCAAGACATGTCCGTACTAAATGCTAATATACCACCTCCTTGGTTAATATTTGAAGTTATCAAGTAGCAAGTCAATACAGAATCTTGCGCTTTAAAACTACTTTCAGAAATACTTTGCTTGATTTTCCACAACTTTGGAATTTACTCTGTTCTATTTCTAAGTCGCGCCGAGTATACGTGTTAAAATGAAGGTACCCGACTGCTGAGCAGGACTGTCAAAAACATAACCATGCGCTGTCATTTATTTTTCAGTCGTGTTTCCCAAGCTTCATTACATTTACAAATACAAATGAATTATATGCATGAGATTTAGGTACTTTGCTGTTCAACGTTATGCTAACGTGGTCGAAAATGCGAAGAAAAGTTGATACTATTAGCGAAGCCAATTTGAATGTGGGGGGGTATGTGTCGGGGGTTTGCAAAAGGCAGGGTAGGGAAAGAGGAACAAAAAACAAAAACAAAAATAGATAGCCGACTGACCAGCCAACAAATTTTTACTAGATGTTTAGCTAAATTAAAAAAAAATAAAATCTAGTTTTCTTTCTCAAATATAGCTTTTTATTGGCTACCGGCACATGGGACAATCTTTTCTGAACTCTATTTCCCCATTTGATGGCCCCTACATCGAACCGGAAATGTTAGTACGTTGAAATAAATATACAAATCGGTCACTGGAGTCCAGACAACAGTTTTAATGGAAAAAGGTTAGATTGAGAATTGGTCGCTCGGAGATGGTGCTCCTTACAGTGTGGTTTTCTGTCCGAACAAGTGGTCAGAAATATCAATAGTCGTGGTCGATGAAGCAAAAACGGTTCTATATGTGTATTTGTGTCTGGAAGTGGGAGAAAATTACTCACATAAGAAATGCTTCTTGGAACTACAACACAACAAATTAGAACTCCGTACCTCTCACGGTCGCACATTCATATTCGTTTGAATATCTGTTGAGTTTTTCACAAAACTCAAGAAATCGGCCGAACAACATGACCTGGAAACTCAATTATTTAGTATTCTTGGTC
>JAVTVY010007186.1:0-42915 GCA_036873755.1 Hanleya hanleyi
GCTGCGACACCAACGGTTGATTCATGCCCATGAGCATGAACGACAACTTCCTACTGAAGAGGAGCCACGGAAGGTGAGATCCAGTGAAGATAAGCCCGGGGAGACGAACGCCACTGGTGATGCGATGAAGGAGAGCCCGCCTATACCCACAGTTGAGAAGAGCCTGAATATCCAGCCGGACCCCAGCGTTACGGTTTCGAGTGCTGACAACATCGAACATTTTCTGGTGGAGTCCATAAATGTTCCTAACGATCTCTTACAGGACAACCATCCAATCAGTGACATCGATCGGCGCCATTGGTCCATGACACGGTACTGTTTCCACCCTCAAGATATCTACAATTTCCCACTGACTAACCGCACCTGTCTACTGTCTACGCAGCTACGTGGAAGCCATCTTCAATGATCAAACTACGGCCTTTACATTGAATGTCGCTTTCGGGTACATCTTACGTCACAAAAAGACGGACCAGTTACAGTATTATTATCCCAGTGCCAACAACCATGTGTTTGACCAGCCGGTCACCATCATTAACCGGGGGTCACTAGAGACGATGCTGGAGATACTGGACACCGTGGAACCTTTGAGATGGGCGCATTGTCAACGCCCCAACATTCAATGGGTGGTAGAGAGGGTAACCAATGTCACGTTTTTCCTGACGAAGCTGACCGATCACCCCCATCGGTTGAATGCGTCACCCGTGCACTGATGAATATCATGCCGTACACACACTCTATGTCTACATGCTGCTCGCTGACTTGAGCTCAGTAAACCCTTGTACCTAATGTGACAATGTGTTAAATAATAAAACATGGTGTTTGATATTTCAATTTGTTTTGCTGTGAACATACTAAACATACCCAGGGCGGCTCCCCCCAGCCTGGGTATGATGTAACATTGGGGTAATAAACTATATAAACATTACTAAACTTGTTGTCGAGGTTACCGCATAACACACGTTTCAAGGTAATCCAGCCTTCCGGGGATAAAGAGACACGCGCGGGTTCAGACGTACACCAACATCGGCTATCGTCATCGATGAGCTCCACGCGTTGGGGGTATAACAATAGGGTACAGTCCGGTGTAAGAGTGCGGGTAGCTAGAGAGCACGCCTGAGGGTAGAGTACATCGTGGACGTCGGTGATAATAGCTTTCAGCGCCTGCCATAATGCCGGCCGGAGTAGGATAGCGGCACCCCCACACTGTTCTAGCCGCGGAAAAAAAGAATCATCTCTACCACTTCGCAGGTACACACCGACTCCCACATGCAGGAAATCGACTTCGGGCTCTTTTCCCTGTAACAACCGTGTTAATAGAGTCCACCCTGCTAGGCTTAAAGATAACTTCACTTCTCGAGGATGTTCTTCGATCAGCTGCAATTCATGATCATAGACGATGAGAATCACATCAGACGTGAGTTGGAAGAAAGCGAGCTCCTTTCCGTGCGCTGCCATAATGGTGAATGACAAAACACCGTCCAGGCAAAAATTTATATATACCGATTCTTGCTAATTTCATCGTAATAAAAAAATTCGTACACGTACCCTGTTCTAGAAAAATAATTAAGATTTACAATGCAATTTTTGTAGGTGCGCGCTCCAAGATAAAATATACTTCAGAACATTTGCGACGACGCTACATCTGTGTGTCATTTGTGCCTGCACTGTAAAACAATTAAGATTTTGCTGACAGGTAGGAGAGAAGAAGACAACATTGAAATCGTCTCCAAAATGCTTTACCGGCCTATTGGTTATTAGCTCCCTTTCAAGACATTCCATTCTCAATGCCTGTAATGGCCGCTAGATGGCAGCATGCCCAGCGCACCAAAATGCTTCGGGAACTCGGGAACTCTGCTCGTTGACCTTGCACTGAAACGAAGGCTATGTTTTTAATAATTTTCTATAGTTTGCTTTCGATAAACCCGTTACAATTTTCAGGGACATATTATAAGGCTGTAAGCCATAGTCTTGACGTATTTTTAGCCAGGAAAATCGATTTATTTTCAATGTACCGAGTTTTCCATACTACCGTAATCTAACGTTACGCATCGAAAAATCGCTAAATTGATTAAAAATAACGGCATAGTCTAGCGCTAGGCGGCTAAATTTTTTAAATACTACACTATGAATTGCCTGAGTTCAATTGGAAATAAAATTTATACGTGCACTGACATTTATTGTAAAATCACAGCCGTTTATAATTGGGAAAGAAACACAAACCTATTTGTTCAACGTAAATCTAGAAGACACAGCTAGAGCCATTTCGCCGAGGTCCGCGCTTTACACTATAAATAGCGCTCAGCTTCAAGCGGGCTATTCGAAAACCTTTCACTGAGATGAGCAGCAGCAGCCACGGAATGCCCCACGGAATAGTGACAATGTCTACCACCAAGCAGCGAAAGAACAACAGAGGAGTATCAAGAAGAAAGAAAAGAGCCATGATGGATGCCATAAAAAATTTTTGGCTAACGGAATTAACGGAATGGGTAACCATATTAGAAGAAGACGACGGTGTACCATCATTAACCCAAGGAACAGCGGCCAACTTACGAAATTTATTAAATGCATCAAGAACCATAGGCGAGGAGGGGTGGTTGGATTTTTTACAGACTACCATGCAAAGACATTTGCACCCTGCCCCTCCTCCGTTGCTGGCGCCCCGTCCACCACCACAAGAGCCAGCAGTCCAGGCCACAGACGATGATGAAGAAGAAAAAAGTTCAATTGGAAATAAAATTTATACGTGCACTGACATTTATTGTAAAATCACAGCCGTTTATAATTGGGAAAGAAACACAAACCTATTTGTTCAACGTAAATCTAGAAGACACAGCTAGAGCCATTTCGCCGAGGTCCGCGCTTTACACTATAAATAGCGCTCAGCTTCAAGCGGGCTATTCGAAAACCTTTCACTGAGATGAGCAGCAGCAGCCACGGAATGCCCCACGGAATAGTGACAATGTCTACCACCAAGCAGCGAAAGAACAACAGAGGAGTATCAAGAAGAAAGAAAAGAGCCATGATGGATGCCATAAAAAATTTTTGGCTAACGGAATTAACGGAATGGGTAACCATATTAGAAGAAGACGACGGTGTACCATCATTAACCCAAGGAACAGCGGCCAACTTACGAAATTTATTAAATGCATCAAGAACCATAGGCGAGGAGGGGTGGTTGGATTTTTTACAGACTACCATGCAAAGACATTTGCACCCTGCCCCTCCTCCGTTGCTGGCGCCCCGTCCACCACCACAAGAGCCAGCAGTCCAGGCCACAGACGATGATGAAGAAGAAAAAACACCACTTCTGGCCGATTTTCCCCTGGAAGACCTGCCCACCACCACCAACATCATATGGGAAGAACCCACAATAGCGCCGGCGAATTTTTTAGAAGGCATGCCGATCACACCAGATGAGGATGATGAGGATGAAGTTCAACATCTATACACCATAAGACCGTATAGATACTTCTCAGTCAGCGACATGTAAGGGGGGTAGACAAGAAAACCCCCCTCCTGAAGAAAAACAGGGTTAAAAAATTGAACCTAACGGCCCTTATCAGGGCCAACCAAAGCAATCGAAAGAGAGCTTCTAGCTTGGGCACAAATTTCAAAGCATAGGTCCCGCATTACCCTTTTTTTATTCTATTAGCAAACTGCATCACCAAAAAACAATCCCTGCCCATATTAACGGTCCTTGTCAGGACCAATCTCTCTCTTATAAACACAGGTTTTATTTTTGTTTTTTTCTCTCTCCCAGTAATTAATTAATTAATATTACAGCCCGAATGATAACGGACTGAAATTTATTTTTGAACCCGGGAATGTTACTAATTAATATTACAGCCCGAATAATAACGGACTGAAATTTATTTTTTTATTTTGATAGAAGTTATAACAGCCCGAATGATAACGGACTGAAATTTATTTGACCCAGCACAGGGATATATGTGGGAATCTGGTGTTAATTTTTTGTGCTTTGCTAAAAGTTTCCCCTTTCGGAAAAATGAGGTGGTTCTTAAAAGAACCGTTGAAATATGTAAGCGATTACATCGTTGAGAGGGCCTGTTGGCGTTGTCTTCTCTCAGTACACACGGGACATGTTAAAGGTATCAATTCACACACTAGGGGTTTGTTAGCCTCCGCACACGTTGGTATTTGGGCATGTCGATGAATACAAGTTTCACACAAGGCTTGGTGTCCACAGGGGTGAATAGCGTATTTCGCGAATTGGTTACTGCATTCCACGCAGTGTAAATAGGAGACTACTTGGCGTTCTGTGTTGATTCCCAGTGTTGTTGTTGTCATTGCCGAAACGTAGTGCATCATGTCTTCGTTTTGTTTTTGGCTTATTTTTCTGGTATTCTCTCTTATTCTCTGTTTTCTTGCATCTTTCCTGTTTTTTCTCTCCTGTTGCCTATTTCTATGGCTCCTGGGATCTGTCCTATGGCTTCTGACGTCTTTCCTGTTTTTTCTCGCGTCTGGCCTCTTTCTTCTTAAGTCTTTCCTCTTTTTTTGGGGTACTATGATTTTTAAGTCCTCCCTCTTCTCCTCATCTTTTCCTTCTTCTGAATCTGTATCTGTGCCGGTTCCGGTTTGTTCTTCTGTATTTGTATCTGTGCCGGTTCCGGTTTGTTCTTCTTGTGCCGTTTCTTTAGCTTGGGGGCTTTGTTGTTGTGGTTTCAACATAGTTTCCAACACACGGTCTATGTCGTCAAAACATTGGTATTCCACTGGGGTAACATCCGGTGTCGCTGCTAGGAAGAAGTTACTAAGCTGCGATGTAGCTGGGGGGGCAACAAGATGAGGTGTGGCTGGTGGGGGGTAGTCCCGGGCTTGAGGTGGAAATAAGTCTTTCATTATAGCATCCAACCATGGTTCGTCATGTACCATATTAATGATGTTGCCTAGCAGTTGTACTTCATTATCATGATTTGTGGTGAAGTCTGATATGTCGTCAATATCCATGATTTCAGCCAGGGGTGACTCCATCACTGGGCACTCAGGCTAATTGTGAATGACTGAAAAAAATACTGCGCGCTATTTATAGTGTAAGGCGCGGACCGTAGCGAAAACGTTCTATTCTATTTTCTACAGCTACGCTGAACAAAATAGGTTTGTGTTTCTTTTACAATTTTAAACGGCTGTGATTTTGCAATAAATGTCAGTGCACGTATAAATTTTATTTCCAATTGAACTCAGGCAATTCATAGTGTAGTATTTAAAAAATTTAGCCGCCTAGCGCTAGACTATGCCGTTATTTTTAATGAATTTATCGATTTTAAACCCATAAGGTTATAGTACGGTAGTATGGAAAACCCGGTACACTGGAAATAAATGGATTTTCCTGGCTAAAAATACGTCAAGACTATGGCTTACAGCCTTATAATATTTCCCTGAAAATTGTAACGGGTTTATCGAAATAAAACTAGGAAATTTTTATCCTTGGGCAATGGTAACACAGCACTATACAGTGTGCAGGCAAAAAATTTTTAGCAGATACCACAATATTGCACTCACTGACACCGGCCGCCATCTTACACCCACCACCCACCACCATCCACATGCCGCCATTTTAATCCCACCACCCACCACCATCCACATGCCGCCATTTTAATCCCACCACCCACCACCAACCACAGCCGTCTAGACTATAAATAACGCGTAGTATGTTGACATTTATTCACAAATACAATCATGGGTACAAGAAGACGACCAATGTTCACCCACCACCCTCCTAGAGATCCTAGAGAGATGGTTACCAGAGAGGTGGTTACCAGTGAAGATGATGGTGGAATATCCATAATTACAAGCTTGCAGCAGGTTATTGCGGACGAAACCAACATACGGCGAAGTCAAGAAGAACTCGAAGCGCTACAGAGGGATGTAATGCAAGAAGATGCGAGAATGCAAGAAGAGGCGAGAAGGCGAAGTCAACAACAAGACCAAGAAATCAGCAGGATGGCTGCCATAGAAGAAGAAGATGACGATAATGACGATACAACTGATGGGGAAGAAGAAATTACATGGTTAAATAGTAATAGACCTGCAACGACTACATCGGCTATAACCACGTCGGTTTCCGAAACTCCGATTATAACGACTTCGGCTTGCGAAACAACACCACAACCATGCTCTTTACAACCATGCTCTTGGGCCGAGGTAACCCGCCTCAACGAACAAATTAACGGCATGAGACAAGACATGAATCTAATGGATGCTGAGATTTCAAGACAGAACAAAGAACGACATAAGGAAGAAAAAAAATCAAGATGTACGCTGTATTGCCGTGTGGGCATTTATGCATCTGTAAAGATTGTTGGGTCACGCTAACGTGTGTAGGAGACATGTGCCACTGCGTTGAAGCAGGCGAACAACATTTAAAAATCAAGTGTCCAATCTGCAGGAAGCATGTGGGTGGAATAAAAAGAATCTACCGCTCATAAAACAAGTGTCGTAACACTTTCAAAGGCCCTTTTCAGGGCCACCCCATCTTTCCGGAAGAGGAAACTTCTATCAAAAAGCACAAAAAAATTAACACCAAGCTCCCATCATCCTGTCCCCAAAGAAAAAAAAATTTAAATTTTTTTTACAATTTTTTTGAAATTATTGAAAAAAAAGGGGTAAAGGGGGGGAGGGAGGGGGGGAGGGAAGGTTGGTGGAAAATTTAAAAAAAAAGGAAAAAAAGAATGATGGAGCCAAAAAAAATCTTTTTAATTTTCTATGTTTTTTACCATATTAAAAAGGAAAAAAGGGGGAAAGGGGGAGGGGGGAGGGAGGGTGGAAGAGCCAAAAAAAAATTTTTTTTTTAAATTTAAAAAAAAAGGAAAAAAAGAATCATGGAGCCAAAAAAAAATCTTTTTAATTTTCTATTCTTTTTACCATATTAAAAAGGAAAAAAAGAATGATAGAGCCAAAAAAAGAATGAACACTAACAAGCATTTTTTTAATTTTCTACTATTTTTATTAACACAAATAGAATGAACGTGTTCACAAGGGTATTGAATTTTATCTGAGTATTGAATTTTTTAATACAATTAACAGTAAAAAAACTCTGAATTTTTAATACAATTATACGCTCTCAAGTCACTTCAATGAATGTGTAGGAATACGGTAAATGTTTTTCAACACTTGTTCAATAGTTCTGCATTTAATACAATTAACAGTAAAAAAACTCAGAATTTTTAATACAATTATACGCTCTCAAGCCACTTCAATGAATGTGTAGGAATACGGTAAATGTTTTTCAACACTTGTTCTGAACACTTGTTCAATAGTTCTGCAACAAGACTTGTTTGAACTCATCATCGTTTTTCCGTCCCTGGTGCACGTAGATGTAGGTAATAATCTCTTCACGTGGAATTTTGGGAGGGCAGGCAGCTTCCACTGCCAGGGCAATTTGCGTCTCGGTGACGGTCTGTAGTGCCTCAGTGATGATGGCGTATGAGGGTACACTAGTGTCCACACACGTATGCTTGTCTATCGGACTGTTATTTTCACAGCCTGCGCATTCTTGGATACGCAAGTGTGGAATGCGAGGTCTGATCAGATCCAGGACTGTGTCGATGTACTTCTTATAAATATAGTGAGACACCTGGTAGGCCAGGGCTTGACGAATTGTACTTGCGAGACTCTGCAACTTCCGCCAGGCCGTTAATTTCAAGGTGACACCCTGAGGACAAGCAACAAGCTCTTGCGTATCTAACCTCATTTTCCATTTACGAATATGCACCAGGAGCTGGTCGTTGAAATAGGCACAGCTCACAAAGATGTCGTCACCCACAAAAAATTTCGCTTCGTCACTCCCCTGGTCGCGAATAACAGCATCGATGGCGTAATCAAGGGTCTCCAGTTTTTGCCAGGTATCTAAGTTCATGGCAATATGCCTACCGGGTCTGTCGTTAAAGCCCGATGCATTAAAATGCACTTCTTCGTCTTTGACACTCACAGTTAAATAGGCTGAGAGCTCCCAAATGTCCGTGTGGGCTGCCTGGTAGGCTTGCTGGATAATGTTATTGATATCCTGCACAGACATAGGAAGTTGCACCTCTTGTTTCACAGGCTCAGGCACTTGCTGGGGTACTACTGGCTCAACCAGCACTGACTCAGGTATTTCTAAAGGTGTTAGTCGGGGCCGTTTGGGTCGTCCAGCGCGTTTGGCAGGTGTACTCTCTGGGGTAGTGTGCGTACGTTTGCTAGCTGTACGCTCTTCGGTGGTATCCATGACTAAGATATCATCATCTACAAGGGGAATTTCAAGTAGATCTGCTAGTTCTTCATTTCCCGTCTTCTTCAGCGCCTCCACGAAGGCTAGAAATGCATAGGGGCCACGGCGCAGTAGACCGTCGATGAGAGCTCTGTTTCGTCGTGAAGGGGTGTTCTCCGCCATGATATCTTCGACACCCTGTTTCAGGAGTATGTTGTCCTCCATAAGCAGATCACATAATTCGGCCGCATGCTGCATCTCATCAACGAGGCGAAGACGGTTCTTTTGAAGCGTCACTAGGTCGGCTGAATTCATCATGACTATGGGCTCAGGCTGGTGAGTAACTGCTACGGCGTAATAGTCTGGTGAATTTGCACTGGTAAAATGAAAAAAAGTAAAAGGTTCTCCACAGCTCATACAAGTAGGCAAGCAGGCTGGATGACTGGCTAAAGGTGAAGCAGGCAGGCAGGCAGGCAGGCAGGTAGGCAGGCAGGCAGGCTGGTCAGGTCAGGTAAGTCAGAGTGCTACACAGGGTAGTGCAATGAATACACCCCTTCCCTAAAAATCGACTCCTTTTATACGTTTTTCTACAAGCCGCCAACTTACACCCACCACCCACCACCAACCACATGCCGCCATCTTACACCCACCACCCACCACCAACCACATGCCGCCATCTTACACCCACCACCCACCACCAACCACATGCCGCCATCTTAAACCCACCACCCACCACCAACCACATGCCGCCATCTTAAACCCACCACCCACCACCAACCACATGCCGCCATCTTACACCCACCACCCACCACCAACCACATGCCGCCATCTTACACCCACCACCCACCACCAACCACATGCCGCCATCTTACACCCACCACCCACCACCAACCACATGCCGCCATCTTACACCCACCACCCACCACCAACCACATGCCGCCATCTTACACCCACCACCCACCACCAACCACATGTCGCCATCTTACACCCACCACCCACCACCAACCACATGCCGCCATCTTACACCCACCACCCACCACCAGCCACATGCCGCCATCTTGCACCCACCACCCACCACCATCCACATGCCGCCATCTTGCACCCACCACCCACCACCAACCACATGCCGCCATCTTGCACCCACCACCCACCAACATCCACACACCCCACGTGACAACAATACTCGCTTCTGATTGACTACCTCCACGTGACCTCCACAAAATATGCAAATTTCTGAGGTCAATGTTGTTCAATTGACCCTTTGTATACTACTCACCTATCTCCACACGGGTTAAATACCCATATCGCAACCACGAAAAGCCGCTTTGCTGAATTTGTTCCAGCAGTAAATCCATAATAAAACCCCGTCTATTTGTCA
The DNA here is from genome assembly GCA_036873755.1 of Hanleya hanleyi. Classification (NCBI taxonomy): domain Eukaryota; kingdom Metazoa; phylum Mollusca; class Polyplacophora; order Lepidopleurida; family Hanleyidae; genus Hanleya; species Hanleya hanleyi. The sequence continues at coordinate 9,585 of JAVTVY010007186.1, forward strand.
TCGCCTGCATAGAATAGGACCATATCGTTGACCAGCAAATATTAAAGAAATACAAATTGTCATTGGTGCGGCCATTTTTAAACAACTCTGCACAAAATGCCATCCGAAAAATTAGTGGACAAAATATCAACAGAACGTTGAAAATGGAGATTCGTGTTTATGACATTTTCAAATTTAATTAACGAATTAATCAACTGCTTTCCAACTAGCAGGCCGGTCTCCACATTTTGACCAATCCCGTGCCAGTTCATGCTCATATCCTAATACATGTACCTCTTTAGGTAACTTTTGCACATGGCCACCTATGATGTATTAGTTCCGTTATACATGTACCTATACAATATCTCTGGGTGTTCGTCTGCCAATCACGATCAAAGAGTAAATGAGATACCTTATACTCTATGAAACTTCCTTTAATACTGGTCAGTTATAGGGACAAATCAGGAACAGAAAGTTCTGCTACTTTCCCGGTGTATTTCCTTTGAAAACTTGGTACCAATAATTAATCAGAAACATAAAAATATGCGCCAAATAATAAAACTTCGTTTCAGGATCGTACATTTATAGACTTCGTTAATTAAAATCTCACGGTTAGTTATGCATAACTTCATAATTCACAGCAATTTTACCACCGATGAAATTCTTAAACGCATAGTTTGGTCCGTAGGTGCAACGATTCCATGCGAGAACATTGAAATAAAAATAGAACATTTGCCAGACCCCACGCATTGTCACTGTTCAGCTAAAAGCGAAATTTCAGGAAATGTTTTGCAAATTATAGAATTCTAACCATCTCAGGATGCCAAGCGGCATTATACGGATATATTTTCGTCGAAATTTTCCAGTTCTCTACCGGGATTATGAATACTCGTTAAAAAAGAGGTTTTTATGAGAAGGTATGGGTTGACCATAACCGGATTAATGTTAAACCGGAATCCAATTAATGAAGGATGATCGGTGGATTGCTGAAAATGAGAATAATTTTAATACGATTTTATGTTTAATGTATTCAGCGATCATGGATGCCACCATTTCCTTATTTGATATTCAGTTTATACTGATGACATCGAAAGCTTATCTATATTTTCAAATTTAACAACCATAATAATTCGCACATAAAGTTTAGAATTTGTCAGCGTGCTTTAAATACTTCAGACATACAAACGGTTGCCTTTGTCATACAATTCATTAATTCCTTTCTCAAGTCAGCGCTTAGTGGACTCGATTTCAGACGACTGGTGTTCATCAAATATACCAGTGTTTTTTATTGGTTCGATTTGAGAAGAATAGTGTTCATTTCATATCAGCGTTTTATTGGTTAGAGCTGGGAAGAAAAGTGATTATATATTTTTCTACCACACCCCATGTGTTTTATCAAATAATAGCATTACATATAAGGAACGAAGCCCAGGTGGAATCTAATTCCAATAGGCGTCGGTTCGTTGGGGATAATTTGACGTCATGATTTGTTGTACGTGCCCAGATGAACTCGCCCGGAGTGGGGATAGGGTAATCCGTGTACTGCGATGTAAACGAAGCACCGGGTCAACATTAATCTATTTAAAAACCCAAGCGTCACGCTATAGTTGGAATAGTCTTGAAATTGATTGCTCCGTCGTTTGCAACATTAAAAGCGTTTTAGCACGCCCCTATCTACAGTAGTGTTGACTCGTCCCCTGCGTGTCGATTTCGGGCACGCGACTTGCAGGTGTTCTCTGCTTCGATTAATTGATTGGTCGATGCATTTTTTCTTGTCAGGTGTAGGGGTGCTATCTTTTAATTACATTAAAAAATATATTCCTTCACACGGAAAATCTCGACAATTCTGTCGTTTACAATATAGTAGAATAGAAACAATTCCTTGTTTACTGCGGTAAAACAAGTAGGATAGATCGCCCAGCAACAAGAAATAATTTAAGAAGTAATTGCTAGTTTACTGTGGTAAAAGAAGTAGGATAGATCGCGCTGCAATATGATGAGTTTTCACGTTTGACCACTTAGAGGCCGGCCTGTGTGATCAAACGTGAAGACTCATCCTTTTGATCGGCCAATACCTATGAGATGAGAACTCGAGAAGGCTCATCTTCACGTGAAGACTCATCCTATTGCAGCGCGATCTATCCTACTTGTTTTACCGCACTAAGCAAGCAATTATTTCTTAAATTTAATGTACCGGTACTCAAAAGGATATACAACAAGGTCATATCTTAATACCATATCCTTGACGTGTCCGAAAACGTCCTTGGTCATAGAAGACCACGGTAGCGTGACGGTTAACATGTTTCACATTGCTAACTGAAAGTCAAAAAAAGTGTAGTATTTAAGAAATAATATTTTCATAGGCGTGCTAAATGGTTATTTTACGCACGGTTAGTGTGGGAAAGATTATATTCCAGGGCAAGGGCGAATCCTGCGCCCTAAAATTCATAAACTTCCTCACATTAACCGTGCGTAAAATAACCATTTATCACGCCTATGAACTCATTATTTCTATTCTATTGCACTACTCTAATTATCAACAAAGGTTACAATGAAAGGTTGTGAACATATTGTACACTTTGACAACATTTCTGTCCTTTTTTGAAAAAAATATCAGTGGACGAGTTTATGTGGTCTCTGAAATTGGGAGTGATTTTGTACACTGAGTCAGCTGTTACGTAGATATATGCCTATTTGTGTCGCTTTGTTAATCAATTTCCCGATGGAAACAACAGTTAAACTTGAGAACGAAATTTCATCTTGTAATTTATTTTTTTGTTTTATTCGATTGTTACTTGTATGAAAACAGACCTCCATTTTCTTATCCGACTTGTGAACTGGATTCTCCCAATGAACACCTGCACTTGACATGTGTACATTTCACATAACCTTGGTAAATCGTGTAACCATTGCACGGTTATCTCGATGTTATTTACACAAGTGTTATGGAATTCTAGATAATACACTATATTCGAAACCTATATCTCTTCTAGCCAAATCATGGCGCATGTATTAACAGCGACATGTTGACCTACTATGAATAAAAGTACCAGTAAGATTTACCAATATAATTCCGAGCTGATTTCGTCCATGTTCTATACGGTCAAACTGAGGCGAAACTGCGAGAGTATTATTATAGAAGGTTATACTTACATATAGAGCAGTTCTGTCATCGCAAAGAACAGCCTCATGAACATAAAGCGTTTAGTGGGTCAATAGGACAATCTGGGAAGGAAGACAATCTAGGCTTTTGGTCGGATATAAAAATAATTTTCATTGGAACAATAAAAGCATCTGCGTATACAAGAGAATATCCTTTGAACCCGGGATAATTTTTTCAAGACCGTTTGGGGCACCTTGGTCTGCTATTTAAGAAGTTTAGAGCACCCGATTTATTTAACTATACGTTGAAGTCCATTTGGGATATTTCGAACTAATTTGAACACCTATGTCATCCGTATTTGGAAGCCTGAAATAACATACTTGATGTTGATGAATTTCGCAACCGGAGATAACTTAGTTGCTCCAAATTACGTCCATGTCAGAAACGCGTGCACAGGGAATATTGGTGATTTGCATGTTATTAAGCTTCTTGTCAAATACACTCAAGTCAACCGTACATGTAGTCTAGGTAAACCCAGATGGTATATCAGGCAAATACCGTGATATTATAAATGGGACAGTCTTAAACTGACAACAACCTATTGAACTAAGATTAATGTATACGAGTATCAGTTACTGATATTGTCGCTGCCCTTGACCAAATGTCAAGCTGAATATCTATGTGTTATTTATAAATTATGTCCATTTGATCGACGCCAAAATGAGGAAACTGTGAGCGAGTGCAGGTAAACTTACACACAGCATATATTTCTGTCACTGCATTGTTGTAAATCCACATCAGTGTGGAAAGATAAAGGTTTTTGGGGTCAATAGAACAATCTGGGCCGCATTATTAGGACAATCTAGGATTGGAGTCAGTTATATACAAACGTTTATTCTGAGTACCAGGACGTCATTTTGTCTTTAGAATTTCCCGCAAAGAACCAAGAATTGGGGAAAAGATGGGGTAAGCATAACGACAATGAACTGCTTTCAGATAGAATTACATGGAATGAAGAATAATCTACATGTACATCCATGCCGAAGTGAGGTATACATATACAGATTTATTATATACATATGTGGTTCTCCCCCGCTTTTTTTGCATATAATCATGTGTCCAATATTGCTCGTATATTATTGGATAGATATGTGCCTTCATATTGGGCATTTGTTGGCCCCAAACTACTTTTTGTTCACAAATTTGCAGACGACAAGAGTTCAAACATTGCAGCTGTATGTGCTGTATAATCTGTCAGTGATATTCAACGTAGGCCTAATTTGAAGGAGGGGGAGGAGGGAATTTGGCTTAATGTCACACTCAAGTTTGTTTCACTCATATGGTGACAGTCAGTTTGGTTGGTGGAGGAAGCCGGAGTACCCGGAGAGAACCACCGCACTTCGGCAAGTAACTGACAAACTTTCACACATGGAACAGCTGGGCTCGAACCCGTGCCGGTTAATGTGAAGCAGACATTGTTCAGCTGTTATTGTAAGGTTTGGTATGAGCTCAGGAAAGGGGACACCCTAAAACAAGTTTCAATGTCTCGAATTAGTTCCAAGCTCCGAAGTTCCAGGCTCCAAATTTCCAAGCTCTAGCTCCGAAGTTCTAAACTCCAGCTTCGAAGCTCCAAGCTCCAGTTTATGAGTTCCAAAGTTTCAAGTTCCAGTTACGATGTTTCAAGCTCCAGTTCCAAAGTTCCAAACTCCAGCTCCAAAGTTTTAAGCTCAGGCTCCGAAGCTCCAAGCTCCCAGCTCCCATAGTTCTAGTTCTGGTAATGGAACTGTAAAATGCTGTGGATTCGGAATTGAGCTTTTCAACGCCGAAAGATAAAAATAGATCACCCCACATAGAAAAGATCAAATCAACGCTGACGATAATATAAATCATATAATTTAGACAGCTTTTGAATGAAATGAATTGCTGTTCATTCAAGCAATGTTCTAATCTTGGCTACTGGTGTATATTTCTCGATAATTCGATATACGTTGGGTATCTAGTGATCAAGGGATGTCACCATGCAAGTCCAAATGATCGAAGTAACCCGAAGGGTATAAGGGATGTAGGATCAAAGCTGATTTAAGGAATGCAGTTTGAGGTAGATTTTCATATGTAACATAACTCAACTACAGTAAATTTCGCTGATACTCTGTTTGTAATGATTTTGGAGCGTGATCAAATTTTTTAGAATGACTAGTTTAAATTTTGTCCACAGAATTGGGGATGATTAACTAACAGTATGATTCAATCAGTATGGGATTAACTACAGGTTAGGACTGATATGGTGATCGCTATGAGGCTTTGTACACTCGACCGAATTTTCTTTGGCAAGTGCGATCGGATTTACGGAAGACTGCTCCTTGCACACTTGGTTTTGCATACAAGAAATCTGATGGCCACAACAGTCTTCACGGATTTGATATAAAACCAGCCGTCCTCCATTAAAGAATTTCCGCGTCCATAAACCAAAGATCTATTCTATGTAACAGCATTAGTACCATATTCAAAACAACAATCACATTAATCATAAACATAGGCCATAAGAGAGAAACGATCAACAGTTTCCAATGATGCCGACAAGATATCATGATGTTCCAGAAATACCAAATCCGTATCGCTGATCAGTATTCTTTGTCTATTTGATTTTCGTTGTAAAGTGGGTATTTAAGGAATGATGTATCACAGTCACGCTTCGATTGTGTCTGTTCATATGAACACCATGGGGGTCTTGAAATACATGCCTCCAAGGTCTGTCTCTGTCGATGTTTGTCAGTGGGGGGGGGGAGATATTATGACTATATTATAATGGAGCTTTAATCTACTATCTGTGATATATATGTGGCTCTCCTATTTACCCTAAGTATTGTTTTCATCTGCATGCATTGCATGAGTTTTATATATAATAGTCTATCTGTGATATATGCATCCCCTTATTTACCTAACTATTGATTTTAATTACATACTTTGCATGTGTTTTATTTGTTAATATGTTTTTATTATTTTTATCATTGCTCATACCTAAAATAAATGGTATGTCTTTTCATGAATGATTGCAATATACTGGCCTTTTTAATGAAGTTTCGAATTGGGTCGTTGGAGCATTAATATTATGGTGTTAACATTCAAGTATTACCCCTCCCCTCTTGTCTGTTTTAACCATGACAATTAATGCTTTTGGAGTCTTAACATACACGCTGATATTCTATCTCTGAAAAGTAAATATTTTCTCTTTTTACAAGATAGTATTTGTCTATTTTAAGACAGCACGTAAGGAATTTATTTTTTCTTACCAAGTACAGTTTAATTTTAATTTATTTTCTTTATAAAGCAAACTCAATGACCTGACCCGCATCATCCAATTTAGGATGGAAGGTCACAAATTCAAAATTTGATTGATTAATATGTTCATATCCCCGGGTTAAGCGTAATTAGGCATCCCTGGGGATGCCTTATGTCAGGGATGCCTTATGTGTTGGTCATTCTCTTCCGCTTCCGCTCACTTTTAGTTTCCGTCGGATAACTTTTGAATGCCTGTCAATCAACTTCAAATTCGTGGTGGACATCGGTTCTGCCTAGCGGAAGACACCCATTGTTTTTCAGCGATGTCCGAAACTGGGAACTGGGTTTTTATCGACAAATCTCATTATATGCAAATTTTCATTTTGTTCATTCTTTTCCGTCTGATAGCTTCCGAATATTTTCATCAATCAACTTCTAATTGGTTGTGCATATTGCTCCTGTCTAGGGGAAGACACCTATTGTTTTTAAGCCCTGTCCGAAACTGGATGCTTGTGTTTTATCTACATTTGTTATTATATGTAAATCTCCTCATATGTAAATTTCCCTTTTGTTCAATCGTTTCCTTCGGACAGCTTCTGAATGGCGTCGTCAATCAAGTTCTAATTTGTTGTTCCTATTGCTTCTGTCTAGGTGAAGACACCTATTATGTTTAAGCTCTCTCCGAGACTGGATATTTGTGTTTCATCTACATTTTCTGTTATATGCAAATTTTCCATCTGGACCATGCATATGTGGTGAAGTGGCTGTCTCTATTTGGGTACCAATTCCGTATTCTCATTTGCATAGATACCACATCAGTGATTGGTTCACAGTTATGACTGCCAAAATAGTCTTAAGCCATTTGCATCTAAAGTATATTAAGTTCCGGGTAAAATTTGCATATAACAACAAATTTAGATAAAACACAAGTATCCAGTCTCGAACAGAGCTTAAAAACAATAGGTATCTTCCCCAAGACAGGAGCAATATGCACAACAAATTAGAAGTTGATTAATTAAACAGAGACAGTGGCCTTGTACATGTTAAAGCCACTAACACTAATTCAAGGACATCCCAGTGCCAAATCTAAGTAGGAGGTACAGGTAACAAGACCATGTGGTAGTTTTTTTGTGTTGATCCACCTATAGGTGGTGACACCTGGGAGCAAAGTAAAAATTTAATTTCCTGGAAAATTTAACAGGTTTTATCGAGCCCATAGCTTTAACTGTCGAAAGCTTAATATAGGGATCTAAATGATATATGTGGATGACCGTGGTCCTGTTCTTGTCTCTGTCCTTGTCCAAGAAAGTTGTTTTGGACGTAGAAAAATGTTCCTGTCCACAGCTTCTCGGCCCCACGCTATGTATCCTGAAATAAGCCCCGCCGGCCCCCAACCTCTCCCAATTCTAATATATTCCGAGAGATTATATGATGCTGCACTTATTCAACCTATGCACTACCCTCGGGAGGAGGTCCCCATCCCTGGGGCACCAAATGTTACACAGCTTCTCAGTTTCATGTGATACTAACCTAAGGTATGAGATGCAGTGTACATTGTTTATACACACACATGCCGAATCACCTACAATATATTCCTTTATAGTAATTACCAATAGTTTGATGACATTATTTCAGAAGTACAATATGAAATAACCGGCGGGGGTTCCCGCAGTGCTGAACCCCTGTTTGTTTTGAATTTCATTTTGCTTTAAATGAAGGACACCACTTCTTTAAATTATGCTCTCCGGTCCTTCTATTCCACATCATATGATTTACCATAAAGCTTTTGCAGGAACCATATTTTATTTCAGACGTATAATACAAAATAACGGGCGGAGAATCCTCGCAGTACCAAGCTCCTGTTAGTTTTGAATTTCGTGTCACCTTAAATGAGAAACATTTCCTTAAATTTTGCTATGAAATCATTCTATTCCACATCATATGATTTACCCTAAAGACTTTGCAGGAACCAAATTTTATTTGAGAAATATAATATGAAAACAACTGGCGGTGGAATGTTTTTTTTTAAATTTCGTGTCATCTTGAATGAAGGACAAAATTTCCTTCAATTTTGCTATCAAATAATTGTATTCCACATCATATGATTTACCCTAAAGCTTTTGCACGAACCATTTGTAACTTACTATATTAATTGCAACTGAGTTCCTAAAGTTTGGGTGCACACTGCATATGATCAATTTCCTGAATTGAATTGAATTCAACCTTGTGGTTATTCAGTCTGACAGATGATAGCATGCAGATGTCAGTGTGGTTGTTTCATGTACAGGGAGCTTTCTATGGCTTTTATGTCAGCACACTGACCACTACCATCGAGGAGAGCATGTCCCCACATCCAGGGAGCCGAGCCGCACCCCCATCTCCCAAACTAGCCTTCACCCGACCCTCATATATTGTGTTTAAGCATATATATCCAATTTATCTTGGCAGAAAGTTGAAATTGTGTGTAGTCTGCAATATTGGTATAATTCTGCCACCCTTCAATGAATTGCAACCCCAAATGGTCTCAATTTATCAGGCACAGACCCATGTTTTTGTATTTGGTAAGTGGGTTCCTTGCCTATATATCTTGCTTGGAATTGTTTTTCGTGCCAATCCGCCTGTAGGTGGCGCCAACTGGGGCCAAGTTAAAATTGCATTTCCAGACAATAACTTTGAAAACCTTAAGGATTCTTTCCAAATTTGGTGTGTGGATACCTTGCGTCAAGATTTGGCTTGTGGATGTTTTCCGTGTTGATTCGTGTATACGTGGCGCCACCTGAAAGCTAAGTTAAGTGTTTTCGGACAATAACTTTTTAAAACTTGAATGGATCCTTCCCAAGTTTGGTATATGAATACCTTACCTGAAGTTTTCGTTTGAGGTTGTTTTTCTTGACGATCTGCTCATAGGTGGCGCCACCTGTACACCAAGTTAACATGTTCTATTTCCAATGTCACGGGATCTTGCCCAAGATCTCGGTTGGGATTATTTTTTATGTCTATACGTGACGCTACCTGTGGGCCATGGTAAAATTGCATTTTCGGCCAGTAACTGTTGGACCTGAACGGATTCTTTCAAATTTGGTATCTGGGTACCTTCCCTCAAGGTATCTTTTGGGGCCATGTTAGTGATGTTCTTCCTAAGTTTTACGTTTTTACTTTCTTTACAAATAATGAATGTTCCCTTTACTAAAGATGCAAAAGGGATGCCTCCTCGATCGTATTCGATCGACTGTGTCTAGTTAGACACAAGTTACGAAGCTTAACGCCATAGATCTTGCACGCTACGCTCGTATTCTGCTATCAGCATGTGATATGTGTCGCCAAGTTTGAAAACAAAACTGGTCTATAAGATCGTCTATATAGCGTTTGATTGATGAGAAGGATCGGGCATTTAAATGATCGGTTTTCGAAAGCGTCTACATACAGTGGTGTTCATAAGAGACCAGATATAGGTCAGTCAATAGGGGTTCACAATTAATACCCATTGGAATAGCTATATGCTGTTGTTATTTCTTGTTGCCAAATTTCAAATACATATTATTAATGAGAAATTCAAGCAACTCTATACAAACAGATACATCCTATGAATGATATCTCTTGTATGTAGTACAGCTAAATAATATTTTATGGTTTTTGCCATTAATATATCGGCGATCAGTCTTCTTGAACACCGATACTATTAATGAACAAAGACGGTCAAAACGGCTCTGATGAGGGCCTGTAGCAAAGAGAGTCGAAAAATCCAATATGGATACATGTCTGTACGATATGTGTCCTTTCGCATCAAATTCTTCCGTAAGACATGAATTTGCCACAACTTAGTTCGAGCTGCGAAGTTCCAATGAGAAAGACCGTTCACTGAGTCTTTTCCGTGATATGGATCGCCTTTTAACTATTAAAATAATACTGGCTGTTTGTTTGAATCAGACGAACATTCAGTAATCGCCTATAAAATCTCTCGGTATTTTTTTCTAAAACATAAATCTTGATTTGCGCTGAAAACACTGTACTTATAATCATATAATACTGGGCTCGCCCATTAAGGGCGACTTGAAACTACATGTATTTCAACATGAAAACCATCTGCAGAATGACCTAATAAATACTGCAAGTTCACTAAACTTCTAATTCGCAGACTTCAACGTCATACAACCAGTTTAACATGTTTGGTGTTCATCAAAATTCATTTCGAAAATAAATATAGAACAGCTGAAATATCTACACAAGCGCTGAAGTCAAAAGCTGAACCCTTCGATTAATCATGGTTGTATAAGCGATACACGAAGTCAGGATATGAAGTCGGATTCATTTCATTCAAACAATTATATTCACGCTCACATGTTCGATTCCCTCTTTAGTCGAAATCAGCCAATTGCTTGTATCTTTGCATTTCTGATCATTTTGTTTCCATGATATACTCAGCTGTGTAACAGTATCGGGAATCTGCAATTTAATACAGTCTTCTTTCCCAGTAAACTTGAGCTGTCAGTTAACTTAATCAGATCAAATATCTCTTCAAATACGCCGGCCTTGCGGACACAACCTTGTTACTCTAACACCCATGTATGCGAGACAGCGGCTAATTTGACGCTTCTGTCTTATACAGATGGGACGGGGCGAGGGATATCACTATTCATCTCTGATTTCCCATATAATACTTGTTCCAGTGTCGTTAAACAAAATATTGCTCCAGCTGGTTACCTACATCATAGAAAATATCTTTAATCAATGATAACTGGACTATATTTTCGACCTGAAGTTGCCAAAACTCTCTTCAATGTAAATATAATGGTCAATTGTATTGGGAATCAGGCCTTATTCTCAGGGGCTTTCGATGCTATATTTGTGTCCAGTTCTATCCGAATATGCAAACAGTTTGATTCGCTGATCTGTTGACGGGGTCTGTCACATTGTCGGGAGGCAGGTTTATCGCGCAAATTAGAGTTCTTTTTATATCACCTTGACCGGGAGAATTATCGCTCAGCTGTCGGGTATATCGCACTGTTAACGCGCAGCTATCGCGGCCCTACTATATCGTGTTACTATCGCGCCACAATTCCATTTGTTGTTTGACGCGGCCTGTACTGTATGTAGCTTTTCGGAGCTTCGCAGCTAGGAGCTTCGGAGCTGGAGCTTGGAACGTTGGGGCTGGAGCTTGGGGAAGCTGGGGTTCGGAACTTCGGAGCTGGAACTTGAAACTTCGGAGCTGGGAGGTAGGGAACTTCGGACCTTTGAAACTTGTTTCAGAGTATCCCCAGGACTTGTCCATACAAAACCGTACAATCCAATTACATGAATGTTCAGGTTAATGACTCAGTTGCACATTATTGGAAGAACAAGAACAGCGTGTCTGTTCACTGTCGCGTGATTTCAGCAGGGTCGTATAATTTCACTTTTCACTATCTTTTAACACCGGAGACTATTTTTTTGAAGTGTTGATAACTGACAAAATTTTATACATATACATGTACATGTACTATATTTTCTCTTCAATGCATTACGCTTCAATGCTGGGAAAATATAGTTCATGTGTATAAAATTATGCCAGTTATCACTGGTTCAAAATAGTCTCCTGAGTTAAGAGATTGCGTAAAGTGAAATTATACAATCCAGTAGCTGATCAGCTAGTCTGTGAATTGACATGATATTCTATTCCGAAAATGATGAACTATGTAACCACCAGACAGAACAAACGGCCCAACAGGGGAGTATTAATGGAATGCAAATTGTCATCCAGAACAAATAGCCAACATGGCTAAAACGTCAATAGAGTTGAACTGGAAATAAGATTCGGTCTACCTAAAGAGGGGACAACTTGCTGTGGCGTAAGTTTCGCAGAGTAAACTAGGACAGGAAACCCAGAATGACATATCAGACGTATCATATTATATAAAAGAGGAAAACTCAGAAAAATATCGGTCTGGTTTATCTGTCATGACTATCAATTCGAAGGAGACGAAATTCGAAATGTCATTCCAGCTAACTAAGGGGGGTAATTCAATGTAGCGAATCCTTTGCAGAGTAAACTAGGAGAAGAAAGCCAAACTGACCTGTCTGACATACCAAAATATTGGGTATTCAAAAGAGGGAAAATGGGAGGAATATCAAACTGGTGTATCTGACATGACTAAACACTCAAGAGTGAATCTTGGAAAAAGATTTCTTATACAAAAGGGCGTCTACTTGTCTGTCTCAAAGTAAAACGGTAGAGAAACACAAGAGGGGCATATGTAACATGTCCAGTAATGTCGACATGCCATCTAATTAAGGGAGACAACTCGATGTGCCGTATCCTTCGCAAAGTGAACTATGAGAGAAAGACCAAGATCACCTGTCTGAGAAATCTAAATATTTAAAAGAGGGAAATTGGGAGGGAAATCAAACTGGCATGTCTGAAAGGGCTAATAATAATGACTTGGAAAGTGATATTCTATCTACTAGGCTACACAAAATGGCTGTCTGTCTCAAAGCAAAATGGGTCGAGAAGTACCAACCTGACGTGTCTGACAGGGATAAAACTTCAAGACAGAAAACTGAAAATGCCTGCTATGATCACTTACATGAAGGAATAGCCCATGTACAGGACCTAAAACTAAATGATAAAGATGCGGTAATGAGTATGCAAAGTTGTATGTGTTTCACGCCTATCTGTCTTATGCTGAGACAGACTAGCCTAACACGCACTGGTGACTGCGCTTGGGAACAAAGAACAGCGCAGACATATGTAAGGCCCGATTTCGCTTACGGCTTTCTACCGTACATTGTCGTACAATTAAAAAAAAGTCAAAACTATGTTCAAACAAATCTTTCAGGGACTGGGCCAAACCAACATTGTCTATTGTTCAGGACCTTATCCAGAGTCTTGATTTGAATGACGGCTTGAGCCAGGACACAATTGCTGTGACTGCCAGATCGGTGAATCCCCAGCCACTGACAGAACCCGTCGTCACTCCCATTTACCACAGCTCCATCTACCGGTTCAAAAGCGTCGAACACTATGAAGATGTGATTACCAAGGTAATTGAGTAGACCTGTTATATCATGCCGGTTCGAATCCTACAAGGTACTCGACCAATTTTCACCACTGGAATCTGTGCAACATTGAGACAGTGTAATACCAAAATAACGAAAATACTAGCATAATACCTTGCAGAAGAATTGTGCCAAGATATTTTACCCTTGATGTTTAGCTCACTAACGCTTTATCACATCAGTTGAAAGTGAACACATCAACTCTCTTGGATAATATATTAGTATAACATCGTTTTTATTCAACCCAGTTATCACCTCACGGTGAATTTTGATGTTTTTTGTGTTTGATTATCCAGCTTTGGCAAAACCCATTACTAAGATGATACAGTTGGCTTTAGAATGGACTACCATCGCGACATTTGATAATCTTGTTCAGGTGTTGGCCCTGAAAATGGTTGGATGTAACCTGTAGCTGAACGTTTTTTACTTGTCCGATATTCCAGATCTACATCACAACGCTTTTCATGTCAGTTTTTCAAAAGCCTTCTCTTGTAACTTTTAATCTGAATCATGAGCTATTTTTTTTTCTGCAAAACCTAATCCGAAGCTAAACCGTTTCTTCTTCAACGTACATTGGGGTTCTTCAACTGAGTTTCTAATTTGGATCTAAAGATTTGTTTGCAAGCTACTAATCCTAATCTGGATCTGAGGGCTTTCTTTTGAAAACTCGAATCCTAATATGGAGCTCAAGTGTTTCATCTGCAAATTCTAATCCTAGTTCGGAGCTGAAGGCTTTCTTCTGCAACCACCAATCCTAATCAAAAGCTAGAAGCTTTTTTCTGCAACTTCTGATCCTAATCCGGGGCTAACAGTTTTCTTCCATAACTACCTATCCTAATCTGGAGCTGAAGACGTTCTTCTGCAACGTTTATTCCTAATCTGGAGCTAAAGTACGGCTTGTCCGATGTTTATCCCAAAACCAGTAGATGAAATCTTCCAGAAAGTTACATTTCATAATTCATAAATTCATATTCCGGATATAAGAACCCGACTGTTAAATCAACCGAACGGACAACCAAATCATCAAAATCATTTCTGCTTAATTAACAATAGCATAAAGATAATACGCTATCTGAGATACAAGCTACAAAAATCGTTGATTTCTTACAAGCCCCAAAGGCCAAACCGACTTTCTGTATAGATATTAATAAAAAATGAACATTTCAACTATATTTCCTGCATGGTTCGCGCGATGACAGTTACATGAAGCCCCGTATTCATACTTCAGGGTGGCCATTTCTATGCCCGATTTGGAAACCCGACTGTGGAATCAACCGAATGTACAATCAACTCACTGGAAGGTGGTGCTGGGTCACTCGTCTTCGCCAGTGGGAGTGCAGCCTTGATGACGGTAATGCTGACATTACTGAGACCAGGGGATCATCTGGTGAGTCCACCGAAGACGCAATGGCCCAGTTCCACATTAATGTGAAAACGAAGAAGAGTCTGCCTGTTCACGGACCAGTGACTTCTTCTACTGGGTTGTCTAGTTTTACTTTCTCCGATCTTTTAAACCTAGGACTATCTTATACTGGTGATAGCTGTATGACATAATTGTATACATATGTACTATATTTTCTAGTATTCAAGAATATTGACACTACCTTTGAATACTGGGGAAATACATGTGTATGTTTAAAATTATGCCAGCTATCACCAGCTCAAAATAGTCTCATGGGTTAAAAGATAGGAAAAAGGAAAATCAGACAAATCCAATAGCTGATCAGCTGAAGTCAGTGGCCCGTGAACAGACAGGCTCTTCATTGTTCTCTCAATAATGTGCAACTGAGCCATTAGCAGGGCTAGGATATTGAAGGTTTAAACGATTTCCACCATGAATAGTCACGCTGTGATGTTATACCAAGCGTGGCCCGATACTATAACGATTTAGATATTCATTTTGGACAGAACTGAGAATAACCATTTGACCACATGACCATCGTGATGTCCTGATGACGTCTCCTCTCTTGAAAGCCTTGAAACATTTCATATCAAAACTTGAAATTTACATTCTGGAGTGTCAGCCTAAAAAATTAGGCGAGGATCAATTATATGAAAATAGCGATTTTGGACCTGTCCTTGTCCAGGATGCCGAAGCGGCAGTAAATATTTTCTTACCCCTTGAACTAGGGGACTTGACCTTGGGTCAAGAGCCACCAGAAAATGTAACAAAATCCAAGATGACCGCCGCGATGACAGCACAGTATCGTCATTTTAAAATGGCATGTTTGACCGATTTTCCATTGGATTTTTTCTATTTTTTATTTACATGTATGCATTTTCTTCGATAAAAGCTGCATGATAAATTAGTAAATAATAATCTGATGTGAAATAAAATAGTTGCTGCCCACATTAATTGCAGGAAAGCGGGAATTTTGAAGAAAAATGACGAAATTATGACTTTTCTAGTCCCCACACAAATTTGTTTCGTTCCGGAGATAGAATAGAAAGTTTGGTAGATGGGGCCCATATTACTCCCCACAGGGCTGCTAGGGTTGTCAAAGCAGATCTTGATGTGGTAATTTTTATTGCGGTACCCAACTGCTTGCATTGAACAAAATAGTGAAATGACAATAAAAGTGAGTTACTTTGTTAGGCCATGCTGTTTTCGATTACAGATCGCCCCCAATCCATCATACAGCGGCACAGTTGATTTTGTGGAGAAATTCATATTGCCAATCGGTGTCGAGGTTAGCTGGGTCAGAGGTGGCTGCCCTGTTGAAGATTATAAAAAGAGCATCCGCTCAAACACAAAGGTACATGTGGATAAATTTCAATCGCAAGCCAAGCATTGGAATTTCTTGATTTTTTAAGTTTTTTATGCGCAACACATGCTCATTCACATTTACCAGGTAATAGAAAACTATCTCTCTAGCATGGAGATAGAAAAGGTTGTTTTTGCTCAATAACTTTTGATGTAATCATCATAACGCTCCAAAATCTTCAGGCGACTTACCTTCTATATTTTTACATGTCGTAATAGAGATTTTCCAATGAAAGTTTTCATAGTCTAATTATTAAATAGGAACAAACATGGCGTCTAGTATTATGAAAATTAGATATAATTTGCTTTTTTAATACCATCCGATGCGGATATATATGTGTTTGTTCGGTTTTTGGCGGATTTATCTTTGAGTAATTCGATATATTCTTGACTTTACTGGGCATAACCGACATTTTGCCCCATTTTAGAGGGTAATTTTCTCTAACCTGATTACAGAGGCAGAGAATCTGTGAGCAGAACCACAATCTAGGACTGCTAGCCCAAGGGTGTCCATTATCTTAATGTCTACCACATCGTCACTATAGAGGGGTTGCTAGTCAGATTGTATGTTGGCCAAAGGCCATGCAGGGCGGGTTTCCATCATCGTTGGGGCTGCATCTGTATACAAGAAATATTGTTTGCGGCGACATTTATATAGAAAAATTTCTGTGATTCTCAATGGTTTATAGGATTCACAGTTGAAAAGTGAACACTGACATTGCAAGTTTTGTGCATTCCCGCTGTGCATGTTACTCTTAATCGATTTATTGATGATCGAATACAGGTTTCACAATTATACTGTGGTTCCTCTCTTTATTAAATTACATCATAATACATGGCAACGAAGTAGGGTTTGATATGATTACACAACTCGAGAGATGACTTAGTCTCTAATTGACAGTGGGTACTATTAACTTTCCCAGATGTCACCGTTGGTGAGTCATTAGCGTAGCAACTATTATCGCCCTAGGTTCCTATTACCCTGGACACTTATCAGCCCAGCAGTACAGCACGAGGTCACCCATCCAAGTCTTGACCGGGCTCAAAGTCGTTTAACTTCGGTGATTTTACGAGAACCGGTGTGACACGTGATATGCTGTATCAGGGAACCTTCAAAAGTCACAGTGAAACATACAGCCAAGGGTTCCCGATGGGCATGGCAGTGCTATCGCTGAGCCATCAATAAATACTAAAAAAATAATTATAAATCAAATTTTCATCAGAATTCGGTCAGCTCAGAACTTGCTGGTAACAATGCCCTAATGCACGTTCATGCCCAAAATCAAGGTTCTAATGTCAACGGTTCTCCTTATTTTGCGGACGAAAGGATTCGGATGGACTCACTGACTGACTGACTACCGGACAATTTGCAGATGGTAGCCTACTTCGTAGGAACAAGTTCATTAGCCTCATATATCATGTTGGATAATCCTGGATATTCACTTCCAGGATAACCAGCTGAAAATACAGCGCAGACCTGATATGATGATTATGCTGGATATCCGATATGTATGTTTTTGGCATTCTGAGTATGATATATCCAGGATAATCCTTTGTCAGAATACCGCAGACTGGATTGTCCATGATATCCAGATCGAGAGATAAAGGTTGCTGCACCTGGAAGTCAATGATTATGCTCAGAGTTAATTGTATACATTCTGAAATGGCAGTTTTTTAAGAAAGGGATTCCTTGATCGCAGCCAAACCTGGTATACATGCAATTAAGCATGTCACATTGACCTACAGGAGATGCTAGAGATTCGTCGTTAATATTTATCTAAATATTAAATATTCAGATATATTTAACAGTGCTACATATAGTGTTTTTAGCTAATCAGACTATTTAATAATTTATACGCATGGAACAATTCTCTAGTAGCCTCCTCTTTATGCTAGATGGTCATTCGTGAGACTACCAAGGTGAGGGCAATCAGGGCTGTTCCAGAAATTAACTTCCTACTGGAAAAATGCTGTCGTAAATTGTGGTTTAGCCACAGAGGCTTTGGACTAAAACCATCCAGGATAATTACAGGTTAATTACAGGAATAAATAATTACTACATTCTTACAATAATTAGCATCAGAAAAAATGATTCATTTATGCGATTAAATTATCATTAAATGGGTAATTTATTTAAAGCCATTAAACTCCATGCCATTAAAAACCCACGACATTTATCTCCCCATTAACATTTATTAATAGCACCCTTAATTTGGATGCAAATAATGGCATTTTAATGGGTTGTTTATTGGTAAATAGACCCATTAACATTTTTAATAGTAGAAATACCATTAAATATAGGGCATAATTATGACCATTAACTTTTTGTAATAGCTGG
Organism: Hanleya hanleyi; assembly: GCA_036873755.1. Taxonomy (NCBI): domain Eukaryota; kingdom Metazoa; phylum Mollusca; class Polyplacophora; order Lepidopleurida; family Hanleyidae; genus Hanleya; species Hanleya hanleyi. Next base: position 28,080 of record JAVTVY010007186.1, read on the forward strand.
TGAAATTTATTGGGTGCGATTGAAGCTTGATGGCGTATTATATCCCTTTAAATGGATGCAATAAATGGCATTTTGATGGCCAAAGTTAATAGTGTTTTAATGGTGTTTTGATGATTGAAGTTAATGGTATGTTAATGCCCAGTTGTGCAGTAGTGAAGGTCGAATGGGAGTGGACAATGGGAAGCTTCTAACAACTGAATGGACACTTGCCGAAGGGTGGTCATGCGGCTGTGTTATGTGCTAGGAGTTAAGTTTTACATGAGGAAATAATCAGAAACCGATGCCTGGTGTTCTCTGTAAAGGTGTGCCAAATTACCTAAATGATTCCTGAATTCGCACCTATTATACCATTTCTCTTTTATCCCACTAAAGGGTCCTGACTGTATACCCGCACCCTGTTCTGGCACGCTTGACTGGTCCGCACACCTGTACAACTTATTCCGATATTGTCCTTTGTAATATCCGGAAGAGAGTGTGCGCGGCATATGCCCTATCAATTTCTTATATAAGGTCCAAACTCCCCGAGGTACTTTTGATATTGTCTGGTACCAATTCCTGTGCTGCCATTGGATGGAATCATCACCCCATGTCCTGCTCCATAAATTATCTGTTCCAATAATTCCCGATGCATATTTGTTTCTTGACAGGAGGCTTTATTCCTCCTAAGTTATGATAGTGTGTTTTGGAAACCTTTGCCACTATCTTGCAATATAGTTCAGCTCACATAGACGGCCATTTTATTTCGGGTGTTCTAATTCAAGATGTTGACTAATATTAGGCGTCCATAACTTTGAGTTTCATTCCAAACTTCTAACTGGAAAAACAATTATACTTTTATGAGGTATTGCTCTGTCTCAAGTTTATTGGGAAAAACCCAGAAATTTCATTGAATCTTCCTTTTCCTTTAGGAAAGAATAAAACTGTCAAGGAAATATTCTGGAGGTGAAACCAGAAATGTTTCAGGTTGGGAACCAAACGGTTTCTGGCTTTTCACTGAATTGCTTTCATATAAGAAATTAATTTGTACATCAAATTAATTTTGTAGATCACATTATTCACCTGTGTTCATGTATATCTTTTCTTAACTACAAGGTTTACATCTTTTATGTAACGTATTATACAATTTCTTATCTTATGTAAGTACATTCTGGCTACAATTACCATATTAATTTATTTCCTGCATATGTATATGTCCTACTGATGAGTCATGATCATACGACCCCAGCATTTTTCTTCTCTGTCTTGTTTGTTTCATGTTCAACTCATTCGAAACCTCGTCAGCCTGGCCTCGTTTCTCAAGAATGAATCTTGGGATTTCATGTAATTCATTTCATTGCATTTTCTGATATCCATTAATCGGCGATTTCTATCAGCCCTTTAATTGTTCTATGACCGAATTGTTGTCGTCAGCTTCCTACCGTAGGGTTTTTTTTTCGCTCTAGACTGTTTTCAATCTGTTAAGTTTGTACTTGAGCTGATTTATGTATTCGTTTCACATTTCTTCTCATATTTGACAGGTCTCGTTTTCATGACTTAATTATATCATTATGAAATATTATGCAATAATCATTACACAACATCTGTTATATTCCGTGGTCCCATCCGTTAGATCGTGCTCATGTGTAGAGTGGAAGAAAATGGCGATGGTCATGGAGCATCACCAACTGCCATAACCATATATTGATGATCCAAGAAACTGCCATTCTTTCTCAAATTTTTTACTGGCTCGACGATGTTATTTTGAATAGAGCTCGAATGAAATGTGCACACAAGAAACGCATAGACAAATGCGTTTCCAACGTAGGGGATCAGATGTCGTGTGAATCTTCACTCATGGACGACTCATTCTTTACCATTGACCAATTTTGTTACTGATTTTAGTAACTTCTCTTATAATGTAACCAATCCTGACTCAGCGCTTGATGAATTTGCTTAGTTTGGACAGCATACTACAGTTATTATTATTATCTCTTCTAAACAGCTAATGGTCGGTGAAACACCCTGTAACCCGTCCAATTGTCATCCTTGATTTGGAGGAGTTTGGTCGGCTAGGTAGATCTCATACCGGTATTGTTACATTAGTAGACAGCACATTCGGAACGCCATGTGTTCAGCAACCAATCAAGTACGGTGTGGACATTTCACTACACAGCTGGTGAGCATTGTGATTATGTATTGAAAATTATCCAAGGTCTTAAATGAACAGTAGCAATATTTTCAAGAATTCGAGAAAAGGCACCTTCTGGTTTCAGTGCCTTTGTTTGTTAGCATTCGTTGAAGCAGCATTGTCCGCTTGTGTTTATTCGGTGTTTTTGTTACATGTCTGATGGTATTTTTTGTCAGGATCATTGCAATTCAAAGCAGACAAATATTTTGGTCAATGACACGAGAAAAAAAAATTGACGAAGACAGTCTATTGAACGTCCGACCTGATGCCCTTGAATATATATTGTACATAAATTTCTACGTCACTGGTCTGTTTAATACCTTAATTATATGTTACTCAAAACAGAGAATCATACTATCTTGCCAAGTTTAGGGAATATTTCCTGAACACGCGGCAGTCAGTGATTTAGAACCCAATTGATATAATCATGATAATACAGTAGGATTTAAATTCCTTTTATTTCATAGCCATACCATAGATTTTCATATTTCCGATTCATTTATATCGACGTATGTTGTAAACTATAATTGGACAACCAAAGCTTGTAGGTGTTAACGGATTTGAACTATAACGAATGTTTGGTGAAGAACAGAAGTTTGATTAATCAGGCTTCATTAAGAATTTAATAGTGTACCGTTTCAGTACTAAGTACATGGGTGGGCACGATGACCTAATCGGAGGATGTATCACTGCCAGAACAGAAGAACTATGGCGGACGATCTACCATACTCGGTGTGCCTTCGGAAACATTTTGGTATGTGGCGTTATCTATATATTGATTCACCAGAGGAACAGTTCCCTCTCTTATCGTGCAAAACAGTGAAAGTTCTTAGCAGAATAGCTCTAGAATTTGATACTCAGAGTATATATATATATTAATGTTCATCCCTTGTCTCTGGAATAGGACCTTGTGCGGATTACTGAGGTTTTGGCCTCCCGTATGCAAGATAGCTGAAGAATGCTTTATGTCTTCTGACATCAATATATCTGCGATCGATTTTCTTGAACACATACACTATTAATGAACTTAGACAATAAGGTCCTGATGCGGGATTGTGGTATAAAGAGTCGAGAAATCCCATGTGGATACATGTGTGCAGGATATGTGAGCATCAATTTCGTCCATAAGAAATTTTGAGTTTTTCAATATCCACATACATTCAACAAGTTTTTTTTCGAAAAACACATGTGCTGGAGACCTATGCATTGACAATGTTGCATGCTGTCGCGTAAAGGGCGCGGTCCTAAAACTGACAATGGGCAGCGGGCGACAGTGCTTTTGGTAGAGTCAACCACTGGGTATTATTGAATCAATTATATCAGTGGAAACTTTGAGGCATACGGTCGACATTGTCCATGCACAGGTGTCCCACTTGGAGATTCCATTTCAACATTGTCGTCTGCCTGTAACATTGTGACTAAATGAATGTCGTTCGCTCGCGTTCACTCTGAGTTTCTTTAATTTGGCGAAACATATCGTAAGCTGATAGGAACATAGCGAGCGTAGCGTGAAAGATCTATCGCATCACATTTTGTAAAACGAGGCTTGGGGCCGTATGAACTCCTGTACTTCAAGATCCTCACGGTGTTCATATGAACAGTCATAACCAAAGCCTGATTGTGATACATCATTCTCTAGATAACGACTTTGCAACGAACATCATATGGATTGAGAAAATTGATCAGCGATACTGATTTGATACTTTTGGAGCAGCATGATGTCTTGCCAGCATCATTGAAAACTGTTGACCTCTTCTCCCTTGCAGGACAATGGCTTTTGTTTACGCATACTATCATTGTTTTTTTTAATCTGTTGCTAAAACTGTTATACGAGAATTAGGTATATTCTTTAATAGATGACAACTGAATTTTGAATGACGGACCTGACGCTTGTAATTTGTCATTCTTTCATCATCTTTCACCAATTTGATAATGTGTTGTATTTCATCCACATCCATGACTGGGTCACCCCATTTAGGGGTCACTATTTTTAAATGACACTTTTAACCCACAGTACCATATCAGTGGTTGACTCGCATGGTGTATGTTTCCAGTTTTTCCAAATTCATTTACCTTTCTTCAGCTGTACAATTAAGTAGTACGAGCGCCCTCACTCTAACGTAAGGCCTTTTTCACATGGTCAGCCCATTAAATACCGATTCACAGGAGCATAATTACAACTCACCTGTTGTAGCAGAATGCGTCAATCATTCCCCCTCAAAGATGTACCATGATACATGTTCACTGATCTCCTTTGCAGCATGCGTCCACCGCCAGTCTGTTACATCGAGGTCTGAAGACTTTACCGATACGGATGGAGCGTCACAGTGCCAATGCCCAAAAGATTGCAGAATATTTGGAGGCGCATCCAAAGGTAGTTAGTCCTTCAGTATCGCATCTCGGTTATGTGTTTTTGTTGAGACACTGTTCCATGTACGTTGGATAAAAAATCCTATATCTGTCCCTATGTGACCGAATTTCTGTTATTAATTGGGCAGCATGACTAACCAATCGCCTAATCTCTGTGCACTGTCTGCTTTAGAAAGATTGAACCTAAACAAGTAATATAAGTCTGTGTAGGCTCAAAGTCTGCAAGAGAGTCATTGTATAAGAATATGTCCATATCAGGCGACCAGGAAATCCCACCACAATACGCATGTGAGTCAAGGGGAGACTAAGAATACGTTGTGTGGGGGGTGTGGGGATAGAGAATGGTCCATGTATCTCACTATTTTCCACCGAGTACTACAATGCAATAGGGTATCACATTGAAAACTCGAATCATAGAGATCCACATTTGTCCACACCATGGGTAAGGTTAAATGAGCATACAGAGGTATACATATTATCGTCTCGTGAGTTTGAGATTCATTTGATTATATCCACAAGCCCGCAAAACAAGAGTTTTTGGGGGAGGGGGTGTACGGTGGTATTACGGTGAAGTGTCGAAATATGGGGTCTCTATATATAACCCCATGCTTTATATAAAACGTTGTAGTTTTATAAAGCATGGGGTTATATATAGAGACCCTATATTTCGACACTTCATCGTAATACCATCGTCTACACCCCCCAAAAACTCTTGTTTTGCTGGCCTGTGATTACACCCTAGTAACTGATTATTCTGTGGCTGTCACGATCAAACAGATGATAAAATTGAAAGTAATGTTTGCTTCCCGATATCGAAGTGCGTTGCGGGGCGTGATTCGCTTGAAAATGCAGTCGAGGGTCAATGCGGATAACCCATACTCCCTTCGTCTGCAACTGATAAATGAAAACGTCGATTGGTTGAACTCGAGTGATGCTCTTTCAAATAATTAGATTGAAATTGGTGACCAATCTATTCAGATTTAAAGTCAATCTATTAGACTGAAAATCTCAGTTTATTATGATCTATTAGATTGACTCTTCAAACATTCTGTTCTGTTTTAATCTTATAGACTGAGAATAATTTCAATCAAACCTAAAGATTGACATTTTAATCTGTGAAAATTAGATCTTTTTTCCTAATTTCAATCTTCTGAGATTAAGATGACAATCTTTCGTTGAGATTGAAATTATTTTCAATCTATTAGATTGAAAAATAACACAATGAATCTAATGTAGACTGAAAACTCAATCGAATAGATCCGAATAAACTGCAATGTTCAGTCAAATTACGGAAAACATTGTTCACTAATTCTAGTTTAATTATTAGAGGAGTGTAACAGGGACTGGCGTCACATGCCGATCACGAAATTCCCAAAGAACAGATTATGAAAAGCTTCCAGTGATGGGTTAAACATACACATATCAGATACGTAATTCAATCAGTTATGTCACAAAATATTTACCTTTCAAACCCGTGTTTCAGGTGAGCCGAGTGATGTACCGGGGGCTGATGGTACACCCTCATCTCGAGATTGCCAAGGAACAGATGGTAAAAAGCCCAGTGATTGGATAAACATACACCTATCAGATACGTAAATCATTTAGTAATGCTACCTGATTAACCTGTGTTTCAGGTAAACCGAGTGATGTACCCGGGGCTGACGTCACACCCTCATCACGAGATTGCCAAGAAACAGATGAAAGGGTATAGCGGGATGATCATGTTCGAGCTTAAAGGCGGTGGTAGCGCAGGACGCACATTGCTCAATGTAAGATGTTTATCTACCAAACGCAATACTTTTGCATCGACTCTGGCATTCACAACATATATTATGGTTCCATTTGGTTTGCCTAGTCTAGAACTTCACTCAGCGGAATATCCCAGCAAGTTCCAGTCTGAAGGCAGATGGAAATTTGCTCAAATAAACACCGATACAGATACACTCATGAACACATTCTGCTGACTAGCAGAAAATTCTGTTATATGATACAGAATTACTCTGTTCCATGTAACAGACTCATTCTGTGTCAGACAACAGAATTTAATCTGCCATCTCTCGCACAACAAATGCTCTGCATGAATAACAGAATGGATCTTTGAGTGTAGGCTGTTCATCGGCGTCGACGGTGCTACTTCGTTAAACGTCAAAATCCGAAGAACTTTGCGAATAAGTACGTGCGAATTTTAACAAATCATGAAATGACTGAGAAAATTCCGTTTTTTAATGTTTTCATCAGAACGTCCGGCTTATACTACTGGCAGATTCACTCGGTGGAGTAGAATCCTTGATTGAACAGCCGTGCACAATGACACACGGACCACCGTTGATGACAGATGAAGCCCGTTTGGAGGGCGGTATAACCGACAGTATGATCAGACTCAGGTAAATGGATGGTTGAAAATAGCGGGAGTCATTCATGCAACTTACGCCAAAATAGGTTTTAGTACATCTATGCATTGGGTATTTAAGTATACCGAAAGAAATAGTTTCAAAATTTAGGAAAATGGCGCTTGCATTGTATAAACGGGCTAATAACCACGTATCGCGTTTCATGTCCTGTTTTTAAAAAGCTCACCTGGATAATATTCATGCGAACGCCCAGTGATGTTAAATTGATTAGTGTCTCTTGGTAATATTCCAGCTATCATTCGCCAATATGTGTGGTTAAATTACAGCAGTTACGAACTTGAAAATCTCGTTGAGTACCATATAAATGTTATGATGAAAATGAGATGGCCATCTTCAAAGCACATGGACTAGACGCATCAGATATAAGACTATGTCATTTCTAGGTCAAACAAAACTGCGTATCTGCTCACCAATGACCCGCTGTCAAAGTAGATAAACAAGACGATGAGTTGGTTGGCGAGTTCATGTGCTCCTTGTGGGTCTCAGCCGGGATTGAAGATAAACTATTATATCAGACACTGATATATGACTGCAATTGAATCTACATTGCTGTGGAACAGATATGTCTCCGTCCATTTGGCAAACTGTGTCGGGGACCGTATATACTCTCAGATCGCATTTGGCAATTTGCTTTTAGATTATCATTCGTGCCAGTCTAAATGATTTTCTTGATTTCTACATTGTAGTGTGGGTATAGAGAATGCAGACGAGCTAATAAAGGATATGGAGCAGGCATTGGCGAAGGTGGCATAAAAGTACTAAACACCACAATGATATGCATACAATGATATGCATCTGTCCGTATACCATACATCTGTTGTATACCCCAAGACGATATACATGTAGACTCATATCGTAACAAAGTTTGATCACCGGCATTGTAAGACTGATCATTTTTCACAATATTTTAAAATATCGCAGGCATGTAATCATGGGCGCGACAAGTTTGTTGAGTTCTGAGCGGGATGACGACATGGTAGATTGAAAAATCATGTTGAATGCGTAACCCACTTTAAAGTCCCCAAGCACCCAGAAGACATTATACAGACACTGGAAAACGATTAACAAACCTTTAGTTTCGACCTCTGACGAGTAGGTTACCCAAAATGGTTGGATGGCTCAACAATAAGAGACGTGAATACAAACGTGACGCTCAAAACAGTCGAAATAATGTATGACTGATCTCTGCTGCTTGTATGGCTACTGACAATACTAATTTGCAGTCCGATGCACGTATCTGGATAAACGAACCTCTTAAGATATCAATAGTGTTGTTGCACTTGTAAACAGCTTATTTCTTAGCAAAATAAATCAACGACGTCACGACCAGGCGTAGTAATTTATATTCTTACGTTACATGTATATTCCGATCGGATATGGCATGCCCATATGTCCCTAGTTAAATATAATTATCACATAATAAATATATTTATTGCATAACACTTTAAAGACGCCGATTGGATAATACATCAACGTGACAAAATAAATTAATACGCCTGGTCATGACGTCACTGAACTATTTCTCCTGTTGATAAAATTTTACCAGGAACTACTACATATATGTTTACAAGTGCAACAACAACAAGTTAAATATCTGCAAGATAAGCATTTTAACCGGATACATACATCGGACTGCAATCCATTATCGGCAATAGCCATGCTTGCTGCAATGATCGACAATAGATTGCTTCGATTGCCTTGAGGTTCATATAATAGCACTAACCCGGTCAGTCATTTTAGATAAGCCATTTTAGTTACCGTATTAGTCAGATCTCGGAAGTATACGTTTGTTCATTCTGTTACAATGTCTGTATGGAGTCTTCTCGGTGTTTACTCATTCCTTAAAATCTGGATGATTAGACTAGGGACAGATACTTTGAAACGGGTTACGTATTCAAAATGATCATGTCAGCCTAGCACGTAATTGTCATCTCTTTGAGAACTCGCCAACATGTCGCGTGCATGATGACATGCAGTGTTCATGACCAGTGTGTGGCATGACACGACTAATGTATGGGCAACAGTTAATTAACAAGTTACAATTATTGCATTCTGTTGTGAAGTTGTCTGCGATATTTTGAAATGCTGCTGAGACTGTTCAGCCTAAAATACTCAAACGTTTTGGAACTATTTCGGTTTAACAGTATTTTAGTTATTTTGAAATTATACTAACTTAGTGTAGCACAGATTCTAGTGCTAAAAATTGGCCGAGTTCCGTTCAGGATTTGAACCAGCGACCACAGAGTCGGGCACCTAATCGCTAGCACTGTATGTCGGCGAACTAAACCACTCGGCCAGTGCTGGCGATTAGGTGCCTGGCTCTGGGGTCGCTGGTTTGAATCCCACACGGAACTCGGCCAATTTTCAGCACTAGAATTTGTGCTATGCTAAGTTAGTGTAATTCCAAAATAACTAAAATATTGTTATACGATCACTTTCTATATGACAAAAATGTCTTCCTATTTCGGTTCAGCCTATAAACATTTTTTGAGGCCTTCTTTTGCTGGGGAGGAAACAAAGACAAGAAATTTTGAGTTTCGAATTATTGCTTTATAATTCGCTTAAATATTATGCAATAAACAGAATTTTACATTCGTGGCATTTGAATATGAAAGTTCTGACAAAAGTTTATTAAATTTAGAATATTGTTCGCTGAAGCTCGCAACATATTAAACTTACTCAACTCATGTCACAACTTTCATATTAAATAGCCGCTCGTGTAAGACCCTAAATTTAACGATTTCATGTCTGCTTGGTGCTAATATCGAGTTTGGTGCAGACATCGAGTTTGGTGCTAATGTGAATGACCTACAAAACGGACCTTTTGGTTATTTACCCATAAGTCGTTGTATCTGTATACTAATCAGAAATTCTTTGCGGATATTTTCTCCTGGAACTTAGGACGAGCTTCTAGGTACTACATGGTTTATCAGCTGGTTTATAGGACTTTAGCATGATCCTAAGTTGTTCCCGTCACAATGAACTATTTGACTGCTCTAATCCGTGCTAATTTTCATGTACATATTTACCTGTATATTCCTGTGTTTCATCGAATATTTGTTTGGTTCTAGCTAATTTAGTATATATGAAACTTCAAGGGTGCTAGTATCTTCCCTGAAACATCGCTCCTCAAGAATAAAGAAGAATTTATGTATCGGATTACATCTTGAGTTATATAGGGGAGCTTGGGGGTACACTGAGACATTTTTGCAAAAATCTCTTATTATTGTCCTGTAGTGTAGCATTCAATACTCTCGTTATAACTTATATTTAGTATGACATACAAATAATTCTGAAATATCTGTTTTATTTTTCTCCAGAATTAGTTTTTAAACGTAAAAATATGTGTCCCAGATTGCCCCACCATGTGATACACTGGGACACCCATTAGAGTGCGATGGGACAATAATCAAAATACATCTTATAAAAGTATATACTAATATGTTCATAGGAGTTTAGAAGATTCAACAGCGATGGTTAAGTTAGTTGCTATTTTAGACCCATGCTTCACGTAAAATATTCCCCAGGGGCCAAATTTAAGGAAAAAATATATTTTGTGGGATTGTCATTCTAACGAAATCATTCGACTTTGAACCTGTTAGCACAACTCGTCAAATCTGATAGGATTATCAATTACTACCATCTAGGAAACAAAATAATGCACTTTAAAAGCATTTTAGAATTAAAGTGATCGTAAATCCTCAGTAAAGTTTCCATCAAATGAAAGACCATTGCAAACAGTGTGGAAAAATATTTATTGTAATTTTTTACGATTTTATTACACAGAGTAAACTGCAAATAAAGCATGGTATTCTATGGTGGTCTGTTGCAATCATATTTAGGTCCAGTGACGTCACACTGCCTTAATACATATATTTCAAAATGTGTATACACTTTCCAATGCTTGATTCAAGCTTAAGGTGTGTATACTTTGAGTTTCAACACAGATTCACTGTTCCAGTGTGCATGTTTCACCAAAATCTAGGAGATGGTAACTCTTAGGTGTCAAGTCAATTTGAATCTTGCATTTAATTTCTCCGATTTTGGTGAAACATGCACACTGGAACAGTGCGTTTTTGTTGAAACTCGAAGTATACACACATTAAGCTTGAATAAAGCATTGGAAAGTGCATACATATTTTGAAAAATATGTATTAAGGCAGTGTGACGTCACAACAAACGATTGCAACAAACCACCATAGAATACCATGCTTTATTTGCAGTTTGCACTGTGTAATAAAATCGTAAAAAAATACAATAAATATTTTTCCACACTGTTTGCGATGGTCTTTCATTTGATGGAAACTTTACTTGAGGGTTTACGATCACTTGAAAGTAAATTCCACCATTTGATTACTATTGTCCCAGTGTGCCCCAACAAAAGTGTCCCAGTCTGCTCCGGGAGTGTGATATATTCCGTTTCATGAAAAAACTAATATATACAGCTGAGATAATAAATCCATATAATTAATTTGTACTCTTGTTCATCCTCTCTCAGTAGTAATAAAACTGCAACGAAGTACTACTGAAAATTTGATATAACAAAATATAATCCTCAGTCGTAAAAAATTGCTTGGACTGCTCAAAAACAGTTTTTTTTGCACCTAATTGTTTTCCAATGATAGATTTTATTTGTAATCAATATACATGTAGGTGTTGTATGGGGGTGGTAGCTTTCTGCAGATTATATTGTAATGTGCTTCCTGTACTTAACAAAGCAGCTAGACGGTTTGTCCCACTGTGCCCCATGTCCCACTTCACCCCAATCGCCCCTACCCCAGAGTTTACATGCCATTCATAGACTGCTTGTTTACAGTTTACATGGTCGGAGGGAGCATATATTTCTTGGTCACGACCATAAATTTCTTGGTCGCAAGAATTTCCAACCAACGTTTTCTTGATCGGATACCCTTCGACCACAGTTTACATGGTCGTAGCGACCATATATTTTTAAAAGTGATATTCGAAGGTTGGACTAACCCTGGTCTAGGCACCATATTAACACCGTGTTATAGGTTACGATGAACTAAATATTCCACCTATCTCCACACAGGTTAAATACCCATATCGCAACCACGAAAAGCCACTTTGCTGAATTTGTGCCAGCAGTAAATCCATAATTATACCCCGTCTATTTGTCATCGCCTTCATAGAATAGGACCATATCGTTGACCAGCAAATATTAGAGAGATACAAATTGTCATTGGCGCGGCTATCTAACAACTATGCACAAAATGCCATTCGAAAAGTTAGTAGACAAAATATCAACAGAACGTTGAAAATGGAGATTCGTGTTTGTGACATTTTAAAGTTTAATTAACGAATTAATCAACTGTTTTCCAACTAGCAGGCCGGTCTCCACTTTTTGATCAGTCCCGTGCCAGTTCATGCTCATATCCTAGTACATGTACCTCTTTAGGTAACTTTTGCACATGGCCACCTGCGATGTATTAGTTCCATTATTCCTATACAGTATCCCTTGATTTTCGTATGCCAATCACGATCAAAGAGTAAACGAGATACTGTATGAAATTTCCTTTAAAACTGGTCAGTGATAGAGACAAAGCAAGAACATCGTGATGTTCCCGACATCATTAAAAACTGTTGACCGCTTCTCTCTTGCGCGAAGCTAGCTTGTGTTTATGTAATTTTATTTTATGTCTTCTTGGAGATTGGTGTTAATATTTGTCATGTGAATAATGTTGTCCGTCACGGACGAAGATCTTCTTAATGGACGACGGCTGAATGTAGGACATGAGTCTTAAATTTCCAGTGCATTTCAAAATTTGAGAAAGGATTTGATAATAATACAGAGGGTCCGTTTATTAATGATTAATCGACATCCGATCTGCATGTCGTTCAGTAGATACCCATGCTTCGCGAAAAAATCAGCGTCCATTATCGCAAAATATTTTTCTACGATTCTGTAAAATCACCTAAAACAGAGAAAGCAAAATGAAGATAAAAATGTAGTCAACCATGTTAGATAGCAATATAAGATATTGTCTTTTGGACTAAAAAATGACTGTCAGACGGCCACTTTGTACTAGTCGGGGCTGTTAGGGATTTTTTGGTTCACATTCTTCCAAAAGCACCAAATTTGGCCCATATGTCGCCCATACCATACTATTTCGATTTTTGACGGGCGCCCCCTAGGGCCGCCATATTCGGCGAAATTCAATATGGTCGCCATCCTGGTTATAGTTGAATAACTAAAAGGGCTAGAAATGTGAATAATAGCACTTTTTAGTGGTTTTGGGGGTCGGAGAATCTGATTGTGATCTTATTTCAGCGATTTTAGGTCAAGGTAACCTTTAAGGTCACCCTAAAGGGCATTTTGGGGACAAATTCGCCATTATCAGTGGTTTGGGGGCAAGATATATAAACTGCCTCATTCTATTGGTTTCCAGGTTTGAGTAACCCGAATCTGGCCTTATTTTGGCGATTCGGGGCAATATTTCATTTGAGAGTCGCGATAGAGGTCATCCGAACCAGAGGTCAATTGTAGGTATAACACAAAAAGAACCACAAATAATACCATAGAGGTTTGTGGCATTCTCCGATTCTGATCCTATTTTGAAGATTTGAGGTCAACCCATTTTGGGGTCAAAGGTCAAAGATCAACAGTTACCACTAAGAACAATCGAACGAAGAGTATTCAGGAACAAATTATATTAAAATACTCCGGAGATGACATCTGCTGACAAAATGCTATAACTATGCCGCTACGCCGCTATGTGTATTTAAATGTTCGAAATACAATACAAAGACCGCTTTAGCAACAATATACCAATGATTATTGGTATCTATACCTTCTGGCTTGCGCTATCAAGGAACTGTGAAGTCGGGTCGCACCCAGTAAGGCTGTGGAAGAGGGGCAGTGCCAAGGATTTGACGGACCGAGATCGGAACAAACGGTATGGACTGAATGTCACAATATTTCTTTCCAGTACCGAAGTCCACCAAGAGTTCCGATAGACCGAGGGTCTTCAAAGACCGGACATCGCTGTCCATCGTGCCCACATAGGCTGTTGTATGACCCTTCTCCGTGGCATGTGCTAGATGCAGGAGGACCCTAGTGTCCGCCTCGGAATGGTTGCACGGTTGAAGTATTGTGAGATCATAACGCCTGTTGAAGAACACGGACTCAAAACGGGTACACAGAAGGAGCTTTCCGCTCATGTCAGTCTTGGACATCTGTGTGCTGATGAATGAGAACGGCTCCTTTTTGTTAACATCTTTTAAGAAGCCGCTGATCCATTCATACTTCGGGATTTTAGGGGTTCAGGAAAAAGTATTGTGGCATTCCAGTCCAAACCATCTGTTCCGATCTTGGTCCGTCAAAGTCCGTGGCACTACCTCTCTTTCACAGCTTAACGGGGTGCAAGACGACTTCACAGTTTCTTGGATGTGGCAAAAAGACCGCCTGGGCAGCCTGTACAAGCATATCGGACCCCACCGACACACTAGTTGCTCTCATGCATGATCCTGACACTCTCGAGTCCGTGCATATGGAGCTTATAGAACGCTTCATCGTACTCATGTACAGCAAGGGATGTGATGCCGCCGGTGTCAATGAGGCCAAGCATCACCTCTTCACTACTGCAACCAGATCGCTGGAAAACATCCCACCTCCCAAGCCGCGCTTTTGCAGCATGTGAAGCGAGCGCTGCTGCAAGCGAGTTTCTACTGGAGTCGCTTCACTCCAGCAGGGAATCCCCGGCTTCAGTGAGTGGAGCTGGCACAAAGATTGCACCAGTACATGGCAACCGCTATGGACCACTCTCAGCGACACTTCTATGGCATATGCCATTCTCATGCACTGAGGCTGACTCAAGGCATGCACGGGAAGGTGCAAATACAACTGTGCCGATGTCCGATACATGAC
>JAVTVY010007187.1:0-47445 GCA_036873755.1 Hanleya hanleyi
GGATTTTCAGCGGAGGTTGGGCGCCGAATGGCACAATCTATTCGACCGTGCTCTTCCGCTGTATACAACTCAAAGTGGGCAATCTTCGCTCTTTGGTGTGGAGAGAGGGATATTAATCCATCCTGCGCAACTATCCCTGAGATAGCAGAGTTTCTATTGTACCTGTTCAGGGATAGGGGCCTGGTGCCTGCTACGGTAGAAGGTTATAGAGCGGCCATTGCTCAACCTATTCTACTGGGTACTGGGATTAATCCCTCGACTGATCCAAACTTATCTGCACTAATCAAGTCATACAAGATAACTGGTCAGTCGGCTATTCCGAAATTACCTAAGTGGGACTTAGCCTTAGTACTTCGGCAATTGGGAAAGCCGCCTTTCGAGCCAATAGAAGCTATTGAGCTAAAATATTTATCATACAAAACTTCGTTTTTGTTGGCTCTTGCTTCAGCAGCTAGGGTGTCAGAGCTGCATGCGCTCGATAGAAGGAACATCAGACACTCTAGGAACTGGAGCAGGTAGTTCTCACAACGGTTCCTGAGTTTGTGGCCAAGAATCAAGCCCTCTACGATTCCATATCTCGAGAGTTCACAATTCCAGCCTTATCTGATTTCCTTTCGTCCGGTCTTGAATCAGACATGTTAATGTGTCCGGTTCAGGCTCTTGCGTGTTACCTGAATCGTACAGAGGAGATCAGAGCGGGAAGGAGGCGTTTGTTTATCCCTTTCGATCCCAAAGCCAAACAAGAAATAAGTAAAAACACTATCTCGAGTTGGCTCAAAAATACGATTCGGCTAGCATACTCCACGGCTACTGATAGGCAAGCCGCGCTTGTAAACGTTTCGGGTCACGAGATTAGGGCATTAGCGGCATCATGGCCTCTATGGACCAACAGATCGGTGACAGACATTATGAGGGCGTGCTACTGGAGGTCAAACACGACATTTGCCTCATACTATCTCCGGGACATGACGTTGGCATGTAACGACCTCTATTCTATCGGCCCACTTGTGACCGCACAGCGGGTGTCAGGGGGACCGAGGCCAGCAATATAGCTACAAAAGTTCGGGCGTACAGTTGTAACCCTGCTTGCGGGTGAGTGCATTTTTCTCTCGGCCCCTTTCGAAAAAAAGGGGGGGGCGTATATTGCATCTCAGCCTTGAAGTCAGAGTAGCAACAGAGGTTCCCTGTGTACCATAGGCATACAGGTTATTACTGTTGTATGATTTCATGGATCCTCTGTGAGGTAGAAGATCTATGATTTCTACTTTGAACTAGTCACTATGTATGGCATTTATCACTACCACGGATTGTATCAGTTTGCCCACCTACCTTACGGTGGCATTCTATGCAAAGAGTGGAAGTGAGGTAAGTTTTCAGCGCAAATAACAAAAAAATTTTACAAGTAAATTTTCTGTTATTAAGCTAAAACTTACCTCACTTCCAGTGATGCCCACCCAACCTCCCCGCTATGATACATCCAGACCATGTATCGCAGTGGAACAAGAAGGAAGTAGAATTGTGGGTAGCTATGCAATCAGGTGACTAGCAGGGGAGATAACTGTGTCATTTAAATTCTTACTGTGATATTTCCTGTAGACAAGAAATGCAAAGAGTGGAAGTGAGGTAAGTTTTAGCTTAATAACAGAAAATTTACTTGTAAAATTTTTTTTTTCATCACAACCCTCGGTGGCTCAACCTACACGTTTGCAGACTATCCAGAATGCACTCGCAGTCCAGGGATTTTCAGCAGAGGTTGCACGAACGATGGTTTCAGCCAATCGATCTTCCACATCGCAGCTCTATCAGGCGAAATGGGCCTATTTCGTCTCCTGGTGCCGAGGACATGATGCCGATCCTGACTCTGCCTCTGTTTCCTTAGTAGCTGACTTTCTCCTTCATCTTCATCGTGATAAGAAGTTTCAAATCAGCACCATTGAAGGGTATTGTAGCCAGCCGTTATGTCAGTTAGTGGGGGAGACTAGCTATAACGGCGCTACCACATAAATAAGGAAGTCGTAGTCCAAGTTATGTATGTACACAACCTGACTTGTCTCAGACCTTTGTGATGGGGTAAGCTAGTTCAAGAAATGACGAGAATAACTCCACAGTCAAAGTTCCAATATTTACTTCACACCGGTAGTCCAGAATATGAATATACAATATACATGTAGAAGTTTCCAAATGTATTCCAATCATCAATTCCGGCAATCCAGAAGTTCAGTAACAGTGTTTTACACTAGAAATATATCCTGTAGAAAGGTGTCCTCTCGGACAGTGATGTTCACTTCACAAAGTCGGAATCCGAACTGTCACTAGCACAGTCAAGGTACATATTTAAACATTTAACAAACAATGTATTTCCTGGTAAAACAGTAATATAGGTAGCAATGAACCAGTTAGACAAGATCAGGTGCCAACATGCCATCTGTGTAAGAATGGCACCAGAGTTGCCCCAGCAGTGACAGACGTATGTGACTGTTACAAACAAGGGGATTAACTAGAACTACATGGTGGTCACCTGCAATGCCTGCTGGTTTAACTGATACAAGGGGACTAAATCATAAGGACCAATAAAGACATAAATACATGTCTATACAGTTAATTGATGAAGATTTAGAATTAATATTTGAATTAAACTAACACATTGTATATAGCAAATAGTACATAGAAATGTCGCTTGGTTACAGTTTCCTCCGCTCCATCTAAGCGTTGTCCTCAACGCTTGCATAAAAACAACATGGAATGCCAGATTATTCTAAAACAGTTCTTGTTAATATCATAACTATTTGTGATCTAGAGCATAACTATCTGTGATTTACATGATGGTAGTAAGGAGGTGGGTTTTCCTGCTGATTAAAACAATAATTGTCTTGCCAACTGAAATCCTCTCTAAATATCCACTCTGGCTCATATTCTCCTACCCATTTTATGAGATACTGTTCTTTGCCTTCATGGACACGTGAATAGCAAAACTTTTCTGGAAATTTGAGTTTCACAGGTTGAGACTCTGTTTGTCTGTCCATGCTCACTGTATGGACTTCAACTCTCTCTGTTTGAGTCGTGCTACTGGCGATAGACACACCTTTTGTTTGTGTGAAGTGATTGTCTGTTAATTTACCCTGTCTAATTCTTTCTTTTTGGTACTGTGTCGGTTTATGCATGATCGGACATCCGTGATCTGCATCTGCCAGACTTGCTTGTTTTTGTTGCATACATGTACTTTCTCTTTCACTCAGACGATATTCACTAATATATGCCGCAGTTGGAACACAATTTCCTGTGTTTTCCTCTGGATGTGTACAATTTAACATAGTCTGTGAGCTTTCTTCTACTGTGTCTGCAGTTCCATTGCTATCTCTGCTCACAGAATCTGTTTCACAGGCAACTTCGACTGGATCTAAGATGTTGGCATAGTGGCTCACCTCAGGAACTGTATGAGACATACAACCGGATAAACGACCCTCAATATTTGCATTCTTTCTCTCCAAGAAGGCTTGACGGCGTCGCTCATCTCTCTCCAGTTTAGCAGATGACCGGCGTCTCTTCCATGGTTCACATGAGGAAAGGCTTTTACTGGACCATTTAAAACAGATCTCTGTGGAGTTGTTGTCCTGATGAAGATTCCATGACACAGGTAGTTGATTTAGGCCTTTGATGATGTTCAGAGCCGTGGATGGGAGCAGCATCGTGATGTCCATTATTTAGGGAGTTGATTATCTCAGTAGGCAGCGTTGCTTGAGAGGTATCGGGTCGAAGGGAATAACTAAAAAGGTATTCCAATGGGTTCTCCACTATCTGTAGCCAGCCGTTATGTCAGTTAGTGGGGGAGACTAGCTATAACGGCGCTACCACATAAATAAGGAAGTCGTAGTCCAAGTTATGTATGTACACAACCTGACTTGTCTCAGACCTTTGTGATGGGGTAAGCTAGTTCAAGAAATGACGAGAATAACTCCACAGTCAAAGTTCCAATATTTACTTCACACCGGTAGTCCAGAATATGAATATACAATATACATGTAGACGTTTCCAAATGTATTCCAATCACCAATTCCGGCAATCCAGAAGTTCAGTATACAGTGTTTTACACTATAGAAATATATCCTGTAGAAAGGTGTCCTCTCGTACAGTGATGTTCACTTTACAAAGTCGGAATCCGAACTGTCTATAGCACAGTCAAGGTACATATTTAAAGAATCAATAAACAATGTATTTCCTGGTAAAACAATAATTCAGGTAGCAATAAACCAGTTCAACAAGATCAGGTGCCAACATGCCATCTGTGTAAGAATGGCACTGGTCGAGTTCCCACAGCAGTGCCAGACATACATGTATGTGACTGTTACAAACAATGGAATTAACAAGAACTACATGCCTACACAGTCACAGATACAAAGGGACTAAATTACAAGGACCAATAAAGAAATAAATACATGTCTATACAGTTAATTGATGAAGATTTAGAATTAATATTTGAAATGAACTAACACAATCTGTACCGCAATTATTGAATAGAACTGTCGCTTGGTTACAGTATCGATCTGCTCTGGCTAGGGTGTTACGCCTTACTTCGGGTGTAGACATTAGTCTAAACGATAATATCTCTGCGCTCATTCGCGCCTTCGCGTTACAGTCTCGCCGTACGCGCCAACTGTTACCGAAATGGGATATTGGTGTGGTTCTGTGTGCTCTGATTCGTCCGCCCTTTGAACCTTTGGAATCCGCCTCTATAAAAGCTGTGTCTTATAAGACCGCCTTTTTGGCGGGGTTTGCTTTAGCGTCTAGAGTATCTGAACTTCATGCTCTTGAAAGATCTTCTATGACCTGGACGGCGGATTGGTCTCGCATTTCTTTTCGGCCCATTCCTGAATTTATTGCCAAAAATGAGTCTGTGCGTTCAGGTCCGTGCGCTCAACGATCGTACTCCATTCCGGCGTTGTCAGACTTTGTGCATGGGCTCGAAGACGACCTCCTGTTATGCCCGGTCCGGGCTATTCGCCACTATCTTACTCGTACCGACTCCGCTCGCGGCTCTCGGCGCCTGTTATTTCTGTCTCTTCGGCCTTCGGCTTTGCGTGACATTACCAAAAATACCATCGCCGCGTGGTTGAAGAAAACCATTAAATGGTCTTATCAATTGGCCATAGACGCTCCCCCTCTGTTGTCGAATGCCTCTTCTCATGAGATTCGCGCCATTGCCTCGTCATGGCCATTATGGAAGAATTTGTCCCTCCATGACATTGTCCAATCTTGTGCCTGGACGGCGAACTCCACGTTCACCAACTTCTATCTGAGAGATATGTCAGTCCAGTCAGAAGGGATATCCACGCTTGGGCCGTTAATAGCGGCCCAGCACGTGGTCAACTAAATTCCAAAAAAAGGGGGGGGGGGGGCGGCAGTTTGAATCATCACAGCAAATCTGCAAATTGCTGTATCATCTCATCTCATTCATACTATTGGTCCACAATTGATTGATGTCATATTGAAGGAAGAAATAAGTCAGATGGACGACCTTGGATCCTCTAAAGAGATGTCAGACACTGTATCATCACCCTAAGATGTATGTATCCATGGTGAGTGTGATCTTTACCTTAACTGCGGTTTTTGATTGTGTCCTTCAGGTTGAATCTGACGTCCTTCTCAATGATCTCAGCGCCGTCTTCTGCACTCAACTCCCTAAAATGCTGGTTGGATGGAAGACGATTGTGGACTGAGAGTGGTGTGACTTGCCGATCACTAGGCCCGGACCAGTTCTGCCTCACCCGGTCTTAGGAACAGCCAAGATAAATAAGCCTTACCAAGTAGACCGTATGTCCCGAGTGGTTGAGGTTCTCTCTTGGTATAGACGGCTTCCCGAGTAGACCTATCACCTGTAGGCTGAGGTACTCTCTCGGGGGGAAACTAATAATTTCCACACCACAAGCACAGCTACATGGCTGTGAACAATCAAAGATAAGTACATCAGTATCTTATTCACATGTTTAACCTTTTTATGTTGATGACCAAGGTTTCATTTGTTGATTATGGATTGTTCATGCTATGCCCATGTTTCTGTGTCATTCCAGCGGTCACTTAGCCTACTTTGATATACTACAAGACCGAGGTTCCCACCTCCGTATGTTGGTACTAAGGTATTAATTAAAGCAGGTTTAAGACTTAGGTAGCAAACATTAAACATTTATAAACAATGTTTCTGTTTGTAACTAAGTCAAACCTGCTTTAATTTAATGTGCCCACCCTTCCGTCCCCTCGTACCGCGGCCTTGTTTCACTACTGGTCTCGGTTTGAGAAAGAGGATAGGAATAAGGCTACAGTCGCCTTTATAGTGGCCACGCTGGAATTGAATGGAGAGCTCTCCTAGGGGCGGACAACTCTCTCCTAGGGGAGTTAACTTTTTCTTTTAAACTTCCGTTTTCTACGTTTGATTGTGCAATTAATAAGGGATTAAAGGCATTAATTAAAGCAGGTTTGACTTAGTTACAAACAGAAACATTGTTTATAAATGTTTAATTTCCCACTTTAATTCTCGGACAAAAGAAATCGCTCCTCTGAACTGATGGGTGCATTGATGCATGACTCCCGACTTCAATTTGTGGTTTACATTTTTTTCCTCGTTCCTATGGTAACAATATGGAGAATATTTTTAGTCAGTGATGACTCGACTATTTTCGACTTGAAGTTGTCGAGATTATTATCGATGGTAACCAAATGGTCGTTTCTCGGAATAGTAAGATAATTTTGTGCATATTTTTCATATTTAAGCTAGTCGTTATTAGGTAAAAATCTGCCTCATGCTGTAGATATAGGCAGGAGAGAGAGATTACGAACCACAAAATTACACTGGGAGTGGCGCGTCAATTCATCTGTCGGTGAGCCAGAGTGAGTCTTTCGTCTAAGAATTAACATGGAAATCAGCATTTACCTACATTTTCAGGGTCAAATATTGACTGATAAATGTCTTATTATAGGTGATACTGTGCGCAAACTCCCGTCCCGCGTTGAATGACGTGACGTACAGTGAGCTGTTGATCATGGTCAAGCGAGTAGCTGCCATCAGTGAGGTGGTCAGTTCAGCCTTAGCCGACGGTCATTTGTTTGTCATGGAATCTGGCCAGGGGTCACCTTGCCTTGATTTGAGGTATGGAATCTACTTAATCCAGTCACATTATTGATTTTACTTCCTCACACTCAGTTACTCACACTGCCTTGTGGATTTTCTTCTGCTGGGTGAAGAGATCCCTGTTGATTGGTTGCATCAATTACTCAATCATTCATGAATATCCTGGTTGAGGTCCTGCAAACAATTTCAGTTTATCCCTTTTCCAAAACTAGTGATCTCATTGGCTGTTCTTTTCATAAAACTGGCCGATTATTTTCCAAAATTAAGGATCTCATTGGCTGTTCCTTTCCCAAAACCTCATTGGCTGAGGATCTCACCAACTGTTCATTTTCCAAAACTAGTATTGTGATTGGCTGCTGCTTTTCCAAAACTCAAAATCTCTTTAGATGTTCCTATGTCCACAGCAATAAAATTCTCATTGGCTGAAACAGTATCTAAAAAAAAAATGACAGGTAGTCAACTGAGTTGAAGAAATGCAACTGATCCATGTAAGTTTCATCCTTTTGATCACTATGACACACTGTATATTTACTGTGCAATAAAACACAGTGAATGGGTCATGTGGGCAATATTTTTTATCAGATGTAAAAAATAAATAAACTGTTTTTCGGTAATACACGTAGTAGTCTCTAATTATGTGCAAAGTTTAAAAAGATTTCGTTATTTGAAATTGACCACACTGACATGGCGAGTTTAGTAATTTAGTAATCGTTAGCATCGATGAAGGAAACTGGGCCCGCTTTGACCTAAAAATAAAAGGCAAGTCATGACATTTATGAGTTGGGTTTCTTCTCTGTCCAGTTTCTGACGAGCAAAGCAAGTTTGGTCATATTCAACTTTTAAAGGTGCTACCGAATACTCCCTGCACACTTTGCACGAAAACATACCGAGAATCTGTGTAGAGAATCAGTTGATAGTTTTTTTTCTAAGAAAAATGGCATCAAATTGGATTTTATAACACATCAAAACAGATGTGGTAAAAAACGTATTGAAGCCGTAACATCTGACCCGTGACATCCGAGTCTGATTATGGTCACATCGTACAATATCGACTAGTCGGTCGTGTCGGCCATCTTATTGTGACATACGTTGGCCAACTATTGGGTATGACGACATCATCTTGACGTCAACAAAAGCATTATGTTTTAGCTTTGTGACATTGTTGGTGTTATAATGGAAATGTCGCCTAGAACTTTCGCTACGATTGCTTGCTATGAACGATAGTAATCAGACTTCGACGTTATGGGTCAGCAGGTAATGGCCTTTGCCGTTTCAAAACAGGCGTGATATTGGAGGGGTTCAAGTTTTTTTTTTCTTTCAAAATTCGACCATCCCCAAAAACCAAGAATCGCTATTAAATGCCAAATATTACCTCTTAGAATAATTTAGCATCAAAAAATGGGTGTGGGGACCATTTGGCAGTACCTTTAAACCTTTCCACACTTGGGACCAGTCATAAGATGGAGTACTAATCTCCAATAAAGAAAATTACAATTACAGTAATCCATCTAATAATTCAATCCCCCTATCAAAATTCAATCGCCCCAATTTTAGGACCAAATTCAATTGGCTATTCCAATAAATCTGATCACCCCTGATTTTAGAGTAGAAAATTTCACTTCCTGTGATTGAATTATTTAAGAAATAATGTTTTCATAGGCGTGATAAATGGTCATTTTACGCACGGTTAGTGTGAGAAAGTTCATATTTTAGGGCAAGGGCAAAATTATTTCTATTCTGTTGCATTACTCAAATCGATTATCAAAAAAAATTACAATGAAAGGTTGATAACATATTTTGCCGTCTCGGTCGGCATCGTGCAAATGTCAGTGGATGAGTTTATGTGGTCTCTCAAATGGAGAGTGATTTTGTCAGCTGAGTCAGCTGTTGGGAAATTATGTGGTGTTTGTGTCGCTTTGTTAATCAATTTCCTGATGGAAACAAGTTAAAATTGAAAAGGAAATTCCACCTTGTAATTTATTTGTTTGTTTTATGCGATTGGTACTTGCATGAAAGCAGCTAGACGTCCCTTTCTTCATCCGACTTGTGAAATGGAATCTTCTAATGAACACCTGCACTTGACAAATGTACATTTCACATAACCTGGTAAATCGTGTAATAATTGCGCGGTTAGCTCGATGTTATTGACCCAAGTGTTATAGAATAGAGGGCTTACCATAATTGAGGAAGATTTTAAGAAATTTAACCTTTATTCATTGTGCTGCAGTAGAGAAAGCCATATACATGAAACTGCGAATTTCTTTATTATGTTCTGATTCGATGGCCATGGGGTGGATAGGCTTTTGCTAACTGGGCCACCTTCTTGAATTGAAAGTTTGAATTGAATTGAATATATTGAATTTCTATGTAGGCTGATTGATCATGACCTGGTGCAGACTATGCGGAAGAAGCAGGCCGATCTGGTGGTGATTGTGGGTATGGGCCGGGCCGTCCACACCAACTGCGATGCTGCCTTCGCCTGCGATTCCCTCAAGGTGGCCGTCCTCAAGAATCGCTGGCTGGCCAATCGTCTCGGAGGTGACATGTTCAACGTTATGTTCAAATTTGAGAAGGCACGCAAAATATCGGTGACTTCAGTCAGATGATCGATGCTGAAGAAATTTGTAATTATTTAAATTTATCGTCTCTCAGCTTTGTTCTCCATCGCAGATCCAGCGTCCCAATAGCTGGAGCTCTTTTGTCTTATGAGGTAAAAAGGGTCATGAATCTGATTCGATTGTTGAAACTGCTTGAACTGATTGCTCAAATATACTACCTCAGGCCAGGTTGTTAAACACTAATTTTAATCAGGTACATTGTTCTGTAATTTTACCATGAGCACAAAACGCTAGGGACACAATGACGCTGTAACAAAACTCACAATTGGGTCCACTCCATAACCTTTTTTTGCAAGAAATCCTTGGAAAATGCATCAAAGGTCAGACTTGGCAACCAGATAATTTTAAAGCTTGTAATCTCAAAATGTCATTCATCCTTGATTGGAGCTGGGTCAAGTACTGGTAGAAAATTTCCTGACCATCAAGAATGGGGAATTTCAGACAAATATTTTCATCATAAATTGTAATATATGTCACTGAGATGCCGGGATTATCATCTTTGAAACTGCATTAAGGTGGTTCATACCTCAAAACTTTGCCCGGTGACCAATCCTAATTTTTTTGCAGTGGGTAGCTGGGGTGTTGATCAGTAGTAAAACCTAAAAAAAAATTGACGGTCTTCGATCTAGATTGTTTTGCACTTAGCCGTGAATATCACCATGTCAGCCATTTTTCGCCAAATCATGAAAAACCAGTTTTCTGCGCAGCAAGGCAAGGAAGTCGAAGCATGCGCATATATATCCAAAGTTATTGTTTATTTATAAAGAGACACTCCAACGGATCTTAGAAACACTGGAAAGTTGAATATAGATACATATGAATTATAGATTTCATCGAACTGTATGACGTTGGAAATTGCATTTTCAGACTATGAAACCACTCCAAACTCGAAAATCATCCGGTGACTTATGCTTATATTCTAAACACTGCTTCCCCGCCATGTGATCTTTTTATTAATTGACTAAAAAGTGAGGGTCTTCGATCTACTTCTTTATATAAAAAGCTTTGAGTGTCCCTATCCTCATAGTTTTCTAATATTTGCGACGTCATTACCTCCCCTGATAACGTCTCTTATTAGAAAAGGAGATATATGACGTTGGAAGAGTTATTAAAGGGGAAATAACCCTGAGTAATGATGTCGCCAACGTTGTTTGAGGCATGAACCACCTTAAGTATTATAAATATATCCCTAGTTCATTCCTGTTTATGGCAGAGTGGATACCAGTTTAAAACTTTGTAAAACAGGTTAACTACCTCTCTAAATTGGAGGTAAAAAAGGTTGTTTTTTCGCTTAATAACTTTCGACATTCATCATAATGCTCCAAAAATCTTCAAGCAAGTTACCTTTTATATTGTTATATGTCGTAATAATGGTTTCCCATGAAACTGTGCATAGTCTAATTGTTAAAGGAGAAGAAAACATTTGACTAATATATACACTGAAAGAAAGACCCATCTCCCCCGTATCCAAAAATGTAAGCAAATATTTTTTACGATTTTATACCGCCGATCTATTCATTTTGAAACATCAAAAACTGGAGCCTGTGGACAGATTCATAAGTGCCGCCATTACAAGGGCTTGGGCCTATTTTAACCAATCAGAAATGCCGAAAACTTATTGCGCGCATCGCTGCGTGACGTCAGTCGGGCTCATACTAAACTTCTGCTCTGCACGTTTAGTATGAGAAGCTATCGGGACTGCAGGTTTATATATTGTATACTGTTATAATTTCATAGTGGTAGTGTGTCAGTCTTCCGCAAATACACGGGCATCATGCCGCAGTGTGTGGCGTTTGTTTGTTCTAACAGAACGGGGAATCCAAACCTTTCAAAGATCGAGACATTTCAACCGATGTACTGAAACAGTGGGTGTATAACGTCGGTCGGCAGGATTTTACTTCAAACGCACCGGAGAAGAAATTTTGCACAGTGAGGCTGATGCAATAAATTGGAGTGAGTTTAGTAGTCTTTCTACACTATTTCAGTCATATCACGACGTTCGGTTCCTATTCCTGTCAAATTGTAATCATTCCAATACAAGAAAGGCTTGATTTGTAATATATCTCCATGCTATGTCATTATATTTTCGCCTTCCCTGCTGGAGAGCGGCGAGCCCGGGTGACGTCACACGCTTAGACGACCCAAGCCAAAATGGCAGCACGCTTGAGAGACAACGATGCGCAGGTTGATCGACGATTTAATCGAGTAGAAAAAATCGCAAAAAATATTTGCTTACATTTTAGGATACGGGGGAGATAGATCTTTCAGTCAGTGTATACATTAGTCAAATGTTTTCTTCTCCTTTAATAGAGAACAAAACATGTTGTCCATTCTTATGCAAATTAGATGGACAACAATTTCTGTTTTCAATACCATCCGATACGGATAGATATGTCCATGGTCGCCTATGGCTGATATCTCTTCATTCGATATATTCTTCAATTTCTTGGACAAAAACGACCTTTTTTATCTCCATTTAACAAAGTTGATTTTCTCTGACCTGTTGGATTCACAATGTGAGCGTTAAATTAGCAGATGGATGATGTGTTGATAGGCTATTATTCCCAGCTTTTATCATGATGGAGTTCCTGTATAGGAACAATTCGGGTACAGTTGTGTGTTCAGGTAGCTTATCTTTAATATGCTTTGTTGTAATTTGGCAAAAAAACAGAAAAAACCCCCCAGATATGCCTCAGAACTGAATAATACTCCCATTTTATACTTTTTTCTGGAACAGCCCTATATGGGCCATGGCCGAACTTCCCTAATTCAAACCACACATGCACCTGAATCCGAACAGCTGAGAGGTTTTGGGCCCTTTGGACTACTTTTACACTTGCATTTATATTAAATATTGTCACCTTCAATTCTCTATTTTAACAACTCCATGATGATTTAACTACTTGATAATATATATTTTATCCATTGTATAACAAATTTAGTGTCATAATATTCAATGCACACTCAAGGAGAAAATGTACTCAAACATGTTGTAATTGTATCATTATATAGATATTGCACGTTGTGGGTTGTGATAACAGGATTTGTCAGCTCAAGACCGGCGATATTCAACGAGTTCGGAACACGAGTTTAATATCGCCTGTCAAGAGCTGACAAATCCTGATGTCACACCCCACAGAGTGCAAAAAATGTTTTATTATACTGAATATTTCTAAAACAATCCTAAATGATTTCTTGTAAATTTAGATGCTGGTAGTAGCAAAAGATGATGATTTGCAAACTTAGTTCATGTCCGATACAACTTGAAAAATAGCCCATGGGCTTCAATACCCCTCGGCTATCAGTTATTGTCTACACCCAGCAATCATGCATTGTATAACATCATCAGTGTATTTTTAGAACTAGATAACAAAAATGTGATCTGGTAGGGTTGACTGTAGTTCAGCTTTTGCCAAGGCCGGAGGTTCTGGTAGAGCATGACCGAATTCTTAGCTCTAAATATACTCTTTTAAAAAGCTTATAATCTAATCAAGTAATTTTATCTTGGAAATATAGATCAAGGTCAGTCATCTTCAAAAAATTTCAAGTCAATTCTAATCGCATAGGGAACATGAATTTGGAGATCTTCAACTTAACATATAGAATTTGACCTTTTAAAAATAGGTCAAGGTCAGTGATATTCTTCATTAGTCTTCAGGTCCAGCCATAAGTGATATAAATTTGTACAATGTAGATATAATCTTTCATAGAATATTGTACTAAATGGAATCTGACTTGGATAAAATAGGTCAAGGATAAAATAGGTCAAGGTCAGCCATCTTCAGCATACCTTGGAGCATCACCAGATGTACACATGGTATTAATTTGAAAAGCATAGCTATATTCTTCATGTTAGACCATAATAAACAGTATATGACCTATAAAAAATAGGTCAAGGTCAGTCAACTGGGATAGGCTTCTAGTCCGTCACGAGTTGCATGAGTAATATGAATTTGGAGACCCCAGCTTCAATCCTTCCAAAAATATAGCAAATACTTAAATGTGACCTTGATAAAATAGGTCAAGGTCAGTCATCTTCAGTGCACCTCTGGTCCTTCACCAGGTGTATACATAGTATCAATTTTGAAACCCTGGATATATTTCTTCATGTTAGACCATAATAAACCGTATATGACCTTGAAAAAATAGGTCAAGGTCAGTAAACTGGGATAGACTTCTAGTCAATCACGAGTTGCATATATAATATGAATTTGGAGACCCTAGCTTCAATTCTTCAAAAAATATAGCAAATACTAGAATTTGACCTTGATAAAATAGGTCAAGGTCAGTCATTTTTAATAGGCTTCTGACCCTTCACCCAATACATATGTGGTATCAATTCACAATGCCTGGCTATAATTCTTCTTGAGATATCGTGTTCACAAGAAAGATGGACAGACAGACAGACAGACGGACAGACGACGCTGACGACGACAATACCCTTCGGGCAAAATTTGCCCGAGGGGTAACAAAACAAGAACAACAATCTGACACCTCCAGTACCACAGAATACCAATCTGGACCAATCTGGTCTAGTCTCTGATCTTTCTCTCTGGCTGTTGAACCAGTTGGCGAAGTATAAAATTTCTTCTTGTAACATGTTTGTCGTATAAAAATAGATGAGCCACAAAAGATCCCAGAAGCTGTCACTGAAGTTGCTGAAATTCATTCAATGAACTGACATCTGTTGGAATGCGAGCTCTGTCCCTAGCAACGGGCAAAAACATAGGAGACAACTGTGCGAGACCATTGGACATTACCTCAGCGATAAGACATTGCCATGAGACGTTACTATTGTCGTACGGCTTGCAGGTGCATGAAACATCGGGAATATACCATATGATAGAGTTTCAACCAATGAAAATAAACTATATTGGTATGAGGTACATCTTCTTCGCATATCCAAGTTGAACACTACACGTGTTGCCTTGGCTGAACATAACACATTTTCTGATCAGAATACGGGTTTGGTGATGTCATAGCTCTATAAATATTCCGTGGTCCATATTAGGAGAAGTGCCACTGTATGACCTCCTTTTAAATTCAAAGTTGATTGGCCATTAGAAGAAAATTAACATCAATACAACCACCACTTGCTATATTTGAAAATCACACAGACAGACATCAATGAAAATCCTCGCTGCACGTTGCTGGCAAGCTCATATCTTGAGTAAATAGAGGACATCACATGCAATTATGGTTTGAGCAATTTACCCTATTCATTAGGTCATGGTAAATGATGAAACGTTCGTGTAGTATTTAACTTGAAATGTGAAGATGGAGGTACGTATAATAATAATGAACGTTGGAGACCGGCATTGGTCAGTCATGTTCCAGTGATCATGTCAAGAGGTCATGAAAAAGGTCATGGTCACTGTGACGTAAAATCAGGAAATCATAGAAAATTCTTATGTTTATGCTAAAAGTACAGTTTAGAGATTTGTATTGTGAAGACGAAGAAGACCCAAGTCTATTGATTTTGACTCCTCGTCCATTTTCGGTCAAAGTTGGGCTGATTGAATGATGATTATTTGTGCTAGCCTATACACATTATAGCATTATTATTTGTGCTCACCTATACACATAATAGCATTATTATTTGTGCTAGCCTGTACACATAATAGCATTATTTGTGCTAGCCTATACACATAATAGAATTATTTGTGCTAGCCTATACTCATAATAGCGTTATTATTTGTGCTAGCCTGTACACATAATAGCATTATTTGTGCTAGTCTCTACACATAATAGAATTATTTGTGCTAGCCTATACTCATAATAGCGTTATTATTGGTGCTAGCCTATACACATAATAGCATTATTTGTAATAGCCTGTACACATAATAACATTATTATTTGTACTGGTCTGTACACATAATAGCATTACTATTTCTGCTGGCCCAAACACCATGTACACATAATAGCATAATTATTTGTGCTGGTCTATACACATAATGTCCATGTCAATATGTCTGTCATCTACATTACTCATTTTCATTAATTATATTAAAGCTGTGTACTTCTTAGATTTTAATTATCAAACCCCTCAATATAGAACTCAAGACAACCTCTCCTTTATTGCATAGAAGCAACATTTCAGTGCACATCCCAGCACCTTTAGGTTGATAACGGTGCTAGTTATCTGCACTGACATGTCCCCTCTATGAAATACAGAAGTTTTATCCATAAAATCAGGTCTTGAAATATATGCATGCAACATACATGTCCTGCAAATATCTTATCCTCAATACATGACGAAAACGGCGAGGCTGAATAATAACCCCATGTAGGGCTGATTATGGGGCTAGAGAGCTGATTAATAGCCCTGGATATGGCCAATCATGGGTCTAGAGGGATGATAAAAGGCCATTCATAGGGCTTATCAAGGGTCTGGAGGGGCTTATATTAATACCCCCATGGGGCTAGTGCGCTGATCCATAGTGAATTATCAGTCCTCTTCAAAAACACCAGCAGTAGCTTGACTGCATGATTTTTATTGTGTGCCAGATGAAACAAGTTGACATTTTTTGTTGCTGTTAAAATGACAATGTAATGGTGTGTGAGAGGGAAGAGAGAGAATTCTTGTAGGATTGTTCAGGATATTTGCTATAATTTTGTGCTGTAAATTGTCCATAGCTAGTAGATCGAGAGCATACCAAGTTCACCTCATCATTGTAAGAATTAAGTCAATGGGTACTTTTAGAAACTCTAGTGCATCATGGGATATTCCTGTTTAAAGCCCTGATTGGTCAGTTCAAATTTTCAAAATGAATTGTTGTATCTCATTGGCTAGTGAACAGATAGTTAGAACATCCAGCCAATTGGGGTTTCTGAAGGGATCCATTCACTAAATGGGATTTTCTGAAGGGATTCATTCAGCCAATGGGGTTTCTGAAGGGATCCATTCAGTGAATGGGGGTTTCTGAAGGGAACCATTCAGCCAATGGGTTTCTGAAGGGGATCCATTTAGCCAATGGAGTTTCTGAAGGGATTCATTTAGCTAATGGGGTTTTTGAAGGTATCCATTCAGCCAATGGGGTTTTTGAAGGTATCCATTCAGCCAATGGGGTTTCTGAAGGATCCGTTCAGCCAATGAGGTTTCTGAAGGTATCCATTCAGCCAATGGGATTCTGAAGGTATCCATTCAGCCAATGGGGTTTCTGAAGGGATCCATTTAGCCAATGGGGTTTCTGAATTGATCCATTCAGCCAATGGGGTTTCTGAATTGATTCATTCAGCCAATGGGGTTTCTGAATTGATCCATTCAGCCAATGGGGTTTCTGAATTGATTCATTCAGCCAATGGGGTTTCTGAATTGATCCATTCAGCCAACAGGGTTTCTGAATTGATCCATTCAGCCAACAGGGTTTCTGAAGGGATCCATTCAGCCAATGGGGTTTCTGAAGGGATCCATTTAGCCAATGGGGTTTCTGAATTGATCCATTCAGCCAATGGGGTTTCTGAATTGATTCATTCAGCCAATGGGGTTTCTGAATTGATCCATTCAGCCAACAGGGTTTCTGAAGGGATCCATTCAGCCAACAGGGTTTCTGAAGGGATCCATTCAGCCAACAGGGTTTCTGAATTGATCCATTCAGCCAATGGGGTTTCTGAAGGGATCCATTCAGCCAATGGGGTTTCTGAAGGTATCCATTCAGCCAATGGGGTTTCTGAAGGGATCCATTCAGCCAATGAGGTTTCTGAAGGGATCCATTCAGCCAATGGGGTTTCTGAAGGGATCCATTCAGCCAATGGGGTTTCTGAAGGGATCCATTCAGCCAATGGGGTTTCTGAATTGATCCATTCAGCCAATGGGGTTTCTGAATTGATCCATTCAGCCAATGGGGTTTCTGAATTGATCCATTCAGTCAATGAGGTTTCTGAATTGATCCATTCAGCCAATGGGGTTTCTGAATTGATCCATTCAGTCAATGGGGTTTCTGAAGGGGATCCATTCAGCCAATGGGGTTTCTGAAGGGATCCATTACCACAATGTCTCTATTGATTTGCATGGTTAATTCTCGGCATTATAATGGACAAGCAGGGGTTTGTAGAAAGTTCGTTTTTCTCAGTTCGACAACTTGATCACTAACAAACCACACAATGTCATCTCTTTGTTTCAGAATACAGTGCAACCTGTGAATACTGACACCTGGGTATACTGACCAACCTCTAAATACTGACATTATCCATGGTCTCAATACTTAAAGGACCTCGTATGTTTAGATGGGTAAATGGCCCCAGAACAGGTGCAGTAGAAGTGCCTAAAATAAAATATTGCATATACAAGAAATTGCTCAGTTAGCATGAAGTACAATATTATATTGTGTAATCAGAAAGGTTCAAGGCACTGAGTCTCCTCATTCTCGAATAACAGGGCCGTGAAAGAAAACACCTCATATTTCTTTCTATAAACATATGAAGATAAGCGATAACCAGAACCAGCTTGATACAGCATACTCTCTGTTCCAATACATAGTTGTAGTTCTGTTCTGGTTATCGTCTTCACATATTTACAGAGAACAATAAGAATTGTTTTCACTTCAGAATCGACTATTTTGCCCAAATGCACTACTTGACGTCCCGGTTACTCAAGAAAGAATTAGGAGACTCCGTGCCTTGAAATTTTTCTGAGTATACAATATAATATTGTACTTCATGCCAATTGAACAATTTCTTGTATATGCAATATTTTATTTTAGGCACTTCTACTGCACCTGTTCTGGGGCCATTTACCCATCTAAACATACGAGGCCCTTTCAAGTATTTTGAACTGTTATAAAACCACATCCCTGTCAAAACCCACACCGATCTGTTTTGTACCATGTTTGTTGCCACGAGGGAAGATTACTTTCCTCTACATGATCGCTGTACATAGATAGTCGAATATGTCATAGATAGAAAGTTATATTTTCGAAATAATGCTGAACGCGATGTTAAACACTAACTCTAATCAACAAGCATGGTTGGTTTAAGAAGGTTTGACTGTACAAAATTCCATTGAACATGTTCAAAGTGGGTAAAATTGAATTTACGGTACTGCGGATAGTTTGGGATCTATAGTAACTGCTTGTTTTACATACCTGTTCAATACTGTTTCATATACTACCTTGTAACAGGTATTCATTATATCTGGTCTCTCTTCTAATCAAAGGAATTTGTACATCCTGTCCCATCCCTGTGCTGTTAAAACATTATTATCATACATGTAATTCGTGCAAGGCAGATCATCTTTGTTCATCATCGTAACACACAATGTTATTTTATCGACTTATCTGTGATAATGTTGTAAATGAAAAGGATTAAACTCGGATCAAATTGAATCGTGCGTTATTCACATGTTTGTATTGTCCTATGTACCAAAGCTGTTCAAGTTTGGTGAGAATAGTGCTGCAGTATGTGTAATATTTCTTGTTAACTCAACTGTTTTTGATAAATACTATTTTCTTGTGTGTGTAACTGATTGACAAAATTGGACCAATGGGGTAAAATGGTTAAATAATATTTTGGGTGACCAATAATTAATTTTGAAATGTTAACCTGTACTCGGGAGAATCTCGTAGTGAGAAATCAACCACCCAACAGAAGGATCAATGACTGGAGTCAAGGTGAGATGATGTTCAATTACACTTCTCTCATAATATTGAAGTTTTTTGGGGTGGGGGGGGGGGATTTGGCTTAATGTCACTCTCATATGGTGACAGTCAGTTTAGTTGGTGGAGGAAGCCGGAGCACCCAGAGAGAACCACCGCCCTTCGGAAAGTAACTGACAAACTTTCACACATGGACCAGCTGAGCTCGAACCCGTGCCAGTTCAGCAGTGAGAGGCTAGTGGTCACCAGTGAAGCGCCTTCGACCACTCACCGAGAAGTTAGGGGGAAAATATTGACCGCACTAAGCGACACTGAAGAGTTTCCATTGCAGCAGCAGGTCATATTACATGTACACATATTTATTGCAGGACACAACAGTGGCTGTGCTATACTGAAACCGATGTTATGAGGGACAGGTGTTAATCACAATCCACATACTGTAGACTCAAATCTGCTACATGTACAAAAGAAGACCAAAAGCATGTCATGATGTTTGTATTCATATTTATTTATTTATTTATATACACTATGGAAGAAGAAAAGTTTGACATTCCAAAGATCAGAATCGCAAGTCTTACGAGGTTACGCCGAGGTGAGGCAACAACCAAATTGTTTACCACATTGAAATGAATGGTTTGCTATTTCTTGAAGCCAATAAGCAACTGGGATATATGTATCGGTTAAATGAGAACTCGTCTGAATGTGTTTTTCAATCTACATTTCATCTTTGGGAATAAGGTGTTTTACAGGCATAATCCATTTTATGTTGAAGACAAAGCATTTTTTTTTTTATTTCACGCTAACCAACTGTAGGGTGCCTACATTAGATATGTCAGAGTTAGTAAAGTTAGCCTTGTGGCGAAGATCCTGCGACGCTACCATTTGATGTCACTGCATGCCCATACAGCCTCGCTTCGGTGTACATTCAAGGTAAATTCAACAGCCACTCTTCACAAAGTAAACACATCCCAAACACATTGAATGGGTTATTTCTGTGAAACACCAAATTCCTGAAGAAAAATTGGAAAAATTATGTTGACTTGTCCTTGAATGAGGGAAAACAATACTCGATTTTTATCATAAACCTAGACATGTCGGATGAGCAATGACCTTGATTCACACCTTCTAAGAATTAATATTCTGATCTCTGGAAATCACCACAGGGGCTCATTCACCGTTAATTAGGTGTAGGGGTGAAGGTCGGAAATATACATTTATTCCCTACCTCGACCCCCCCCTAATATCAACCTAATTAACAACAGTAACGAGCCCCTGTGGACGCTACTATTTACAGTAAATGTAAAGTTTGGGGCAAAATATGGATTAGCTACTGCACATTATCTTCTTTCTGGTTAAAACTCCAGATAGTTCATACAATGTACATGAATATGGCCCCTGGAAAACGTAGTAAGAAAATCGACACAATAAATATGGATAGAAATATTCCAGCGATCCGGGGAATCTAACGTGTACAATCAGATATGAAGAACAAATACTGTATATTGAGTATATTAAAAATTCTAGATACAGTTTTATATCAGCTGTACCTTACACATGATTTAAGATTCTTTAGGAGTTCAACAATGAACTGTCTAGTTACACAACCTAGACAATTTACTCTGAATGTATAAGCTTACATGTATTGGAGAACGAAATTCTAAATTATCGAAAAATTCACATAATTTACCATAGCCAGCTAAAGTTTATAACAATTACTAATAAATCTGTTTAACATGATGTGAAAACTTGGACATGATCAAGTGTATAGTATTTAACTGAACATATAAACAGTGAAATGTGCCAAAGGTACAGGTATACAGAGAATGCAATTAATGGTTATGGGCTTTCAAAATGTTGGGACTCGTGCCTTGGATGAAAAATACGGAGCGAGACTGACCTTACTTATGAGTCCTGAGGGATATACCAGTCTCAAAATCGATGTAGGCTTAAGTCAATAAATTTGTACAACGGAACTTTTTTTTGGTTTGAAAAATGGATGAAATTGTTACAACACAATTTACTAACTGAAAGACATCTGTAATACTGAATAGTTAATAAGTCAATCCACAGGCATGACCTGTTTAAAACCCAAATAAGAACAATCAAATCAAATTAAGCTTCATGTTATATCAGCTTTTCCAGTCAACAAACTTGTGATAAAGAACACATGGCCACTGTATGCGATCTGTATGCTGCTTGAATAGAAATTCTGCACAAATACAATACATCAAAACCTGGACTGACTCATAATTGGCAAAACTTGTTAAGTAAAATTAAAATTAACTTGTAACTGAAAAGCTTTCATCCAGTGGCATTTATTCTTTCAGTTTGCTTCTAAAGTGTTTTCGCTGAATATGAAAAAAAATAAAATCGAACGAATTTGAAAGTGGGGGGGGGGGGGAGAGAGAGACAGATAGCACTGTATTTTAACATTCAAAGTGTAACTGTACATACATCATAATTATTTGAGATAACGATGTGAATAATATAACCTAATACAGTTTTCCCCAACATTCCACTCGTAGTCTGTCTCCGAGAATTCAAAAGCAGCTCACCGACTCTTCTGACGTCATAGTTAGAGTGTCCTGCACAGGCTGTGGGACGTCACAGCAATGCAAAGAATTGAACAGATTTGCAACAAGTCTGCACTGTGACGTGGTTAATAGTTCCATAATAACGGCACAAGTTTCGACAGGCTTGTGGCGCTGTGCTCTACAATAACATTGAATTTGTTAAAATTAAAGTCGTAAAACAAGAAACCGGGTATAAATCATATAATTCGGAAGGTTACGTATCTTGAATATGACGTAAACTTGCAAAAGTACCACAGTTACACTTTAAATTTAACAAATACATTTTGGAGATCTGATTACAATAAACTGACCACAAATCAAAATGAAACTGTTCAATCGAGCATAATACTCCAAATACATAACCTATGTTAACATGAGAACACTTCGGCACAATTAACAGGTTAATATATGTTGATACTGTAAAATATGGTTTAACAAAATATAACAACAAAAAATCCTGAACAGTAAATAAATTTTTGATTGTTAAACTATGTATGCACTGTTTAAAACAAAACAAAAAACGTGAATAACACTGGGATTGGTATAATTGTATAACCGGTCATTATTTTTGCACCATACGAAAGAAAAACAATTATTCCAGTTAGTATAAATAATTGTGACTCGACATGCTCAATGGAGTACCGGTATTGGTCTCGTGCAGCAATATATAAATGCACTGGAAATGAAGTTCAGCAAGGTTAATCTGAGAGAAATAAGCTTTTTTTTTTGTATGTGGCAGAATTCAAGTAATTGGTGCAGCATATGATAAATTTAATGTACATGGATTAAGTGAATAAATCTAACTGCTATACTTGAGTTGGTCACTTTTATAGACCTTTAGCTTTGAAAAGAGTGGTGAGGTGATGGTTCTTTTTTTTTTAACGAAACCTGACAGCACAAATAGGATGATGGGAAAACTCTGGAGTTAATTGGTAGGAGATAATGGAAAAATTTTCCCCCAAAAAGCAAGAATTGATGCACATTTCTTAAAATGATGCACAAACCAAAAGCTTCCTTTTGGTCTTAAGTTATTCTTTTCTTTGAGGGAAGAAACAACAACTGAGTGTACTTCTTGGTACATAAATGTTACGCTTAAAGAATCTTCAGAAATGTTCCATAATCTCACCACATTATTTTGGACAGGTCGCCCAATTTCTGATCAAATCAAGGTCTAACTTATTTGCATGATAAAAAGTTGACCTACTCCAAACTTGTAAAAGAATATTCAATGAACCTGGGTAAAACAAACCAAGGTTAGCTGTGATTTAGCAGAAGAAATATAAATTGTATTTTTGAAAAAGAGTTTCACTAGATTTGTGGCACGAACACCATGTAAAAATCTGTTGTCTGCTCACAGTAGTTCTATTCAAATTGGGTTATGATACCAAATATATATGATGAATTCAAATAATTGGGCGATATTAACATACTGCTGAATCGCTTGGATTCATGCATTTACCCGAGAACTTTCTCGAGTTCAGCATGTAATGAGAGACTACTGACAGAACTATTTTAAAGTCGGTTTACATATGTGATCCGGTCTATTGTCACAGATAGAATATATGGCAGCCACAAGTAAATTATATTGCATGGGGAAAAAGCACTCGAAGCACCATCTGGAACAGTTCGACATTACGTAATATATGTTGAACAAAACAAAAAAACAAAACAATGCACACTGACCAAGTACGTATATCTGCACATCGACTAAGTAGGCCCTAAGTATATCTGCACATTGATTGTCAAATTTCTCTGACATGAAGGTATAATAATTCAATAACTGGCGTGATAGTAATTAATGATCATTTCATTCAGCCTGGGTATCGTGTACTAAAATTATTCCAAACTACACATATACGATGAGCTTCACAGCAACTATTTACTCCACATCCCATTCATAAATGATGTGCAACTGTAAATTAGAATTCAAGACTCCTTCTTTAATTCGTTGATGTAAAAAGGGTCCAATTCCCCCCCCCCCTTTCTCAAACAACATGGATGCCCCAAGGAAGGGTTGCAAATTAAAGTATTAATTGATCTGAACACATTTCAAATACACAGGGTCACGGACACATATATTAACATGTCCAAGGGCCTGCCTCTTGAGTAAAATTATAATAAATAATAGTCCCTATAAATGGATTGCTGAATAAAATTAAAATTGTACAGACTGGCTCAATGTAATACCAGGTATGGAGTATTGTGAGTTGAGTACATTAACCACAGTGAACATCTTCATTAAAGGTGAACTGCAAAGCTTGTAATGCGATCTAAAAGGTTGCTTATATACATCTTGTCTTATGTGACATAACTTTTATACGTTTTTGGGGCAAATATATTTTGCAAAATTGTACTAACAATATTTAAGTTATCCTGTTATAAATCCGTCTTGAAAACTTGTCTCTCTTGGTTTGTAGAATGTTAAGACGTTATAGCGGTCTCCTTCATTCAAGTATTATTTAAATGGGACATCATGCTACGTCGGATGAATGAGCGAGGACCACTATAACGTCGGGACGTTCCAAAAACAACGGGAGGCAAGCGATGACGTTATTAAAAGTTCTGGCTCTTGTTTTCTTGTGGTACAAGTTTTGACTTCTCATATATCCAAAATAAAACAATAACCCACAGAACTATTACCACACATATTTGTAACAACAAAAGAAGTTCTTGTTTTATGACATTTTAACAGAACATTGGAAAGCTTTTCAGTTCACCTTTAAAGAATAAATATTTGGTATAATGGCATTACGGCATATAGCCTGCCACTGGGCATATATACATATGAATTGATTTTTGAGAGAGAAAGAATAAACTGATCATCAGCGGGATTCGAACACACAACACCGGCTAATCTCTCTCTCTCAAAAATCATTCATCCTCATTCAAGTTATACAACATCATATACAGTATCTACATGTAAGTGAGTGAATACGATTTAATGTCGCTTCTATCTACATGTATAAGAGTATAAGTATATATATTGGTACCTTTCCATATTTCCAAATGCTACACATATGCGTTCTCTTTGTCACCTCGCAAACGTTCGGTGTAACTGCAAATCCGTCATTTAAGACAACTTGTGTAACACCCTCTGAAAGCACTGTGTAGAAATATGTGGCCTGCATGCGCATTGTCTTTATCAATTTTGATAGACACAGGGCATGTGTCTGCATACGAGAGAGATGGGAAATGCATTCAGTTATACATGTATAATGTGAAGTCGAATGCTAAATTATTACACAATAAACACACAGTGGAATGTTTTCTTTAGCTGTGGTATGCCCAAACCACTCCAATCCATTTACAAGCGGACGATGCTGATTGGCCGAGAACCGTAGGGGCATTCAAGTATTATGTACGCAGCGAGGGGAGGAGGTTCTCAAAATCCGGATTTTTCCCTATAGATGTATGATGGGTTAAATTTTGCATATGGGAGGGGGTAAAAAAATCTAATTTTTTTGCATACCGGTACATAATATTCGAATGGTTGCGTGCCACAATTCAACCCAAGTGCAATCAGAGGGTATATCTGACAGCAGGAGGTACACAATCTGATACCATGAGAAGGCTGAGGCATGTGCACAATACTCTAGCTCTTATCTATCCGGCTGGAATAATGAGGTTTGAGAAGGGATTTGATGTTCTATCATATCAGCTATCCAAGGTCTGGCACAATGTGAGGAGGATTTCTATACAGTTTATACCAATATGGATTCGAAAACAATCGTGGAGAGAATTAACGTTGATAACGGGACACAAAAGAGTATTTTATCCCTCAATCGGACTACATCCTGGGTTGCACCAGCTTGAGCATACGGTAATTCCCCTAATAATTCAATCACAGGAAGTTCACTTTTCACCTCTGTTATTCAAACACAGAGAGAAAGTGACATTCCCATTCCAGTTGAAGAAAAGCCGTATAATGTCAAAATGTGACACCTTGTAGATGGTGCCATCTAGAATATGTTTAGATATAAGCCACTCTTGTTGAACTTCCGGTGATCGAATTATTAGGGGAATTACCGTACCCTGAGTATATCTGTGGATGGAGAGGGATGTTTAATAGGCCCTAAGTATCGAGAATTATTACTACTACAGACCACAAAACTAGGGTGAAACTTTGGCATCACTCTATATACAGGATCATTCAATCCATCTTTCTCAATTCTTATGCAAAAGATTCACCCTGGCAGACCGACAGGTAAATCAACTTGTGACTCTAGGCTGAACTTTGTGGTTTGTAATTTCCCACTCTAGTATGGGTAACAATCAGTGATATCTCGTGTGTTTTCAACTTGAAGTTGCCAAAATTATCAGCAATGTAAACAAAGTGGTCCTTCTTTGGAATAGTGAGATAATTTGATGTGTATTTTCCTTATTTACACCACTTATCAATACGTAGTTAAAAATCTACCCCATGCTTCAGATATAGGCAGGAGAGGAAGAACATGAACCACAAATTGACATCGGGAGTCATGTCAATGCACCTGTCACTGAGTTCACCTGGGCAAACCTATTGTCTAAAAATTACAGTGGGAAAGGGGGTTTGTCTCTGTATACACTACCACATGCAAGTCAAGACAGGGCAAACAGAAATCGCTTTACACTAAATTGAACATGTTCAATGAGCATGAAGTAAGTTACATTACTGTTTGAGACTTTCTCATTATTGCACATAACATTGCAGATAAACGATACGATGTACAACAAAGGTTTAATAATTAATATTTACAAATTCAAACTTTCACAGCAGTTTGCAAAAGTCACAGAATTTGAACCACATTAAAAATGTCGGAATACTCCGACGTACCACATTGAACGTGTTTTTACATAAAACTTGGTGTATCTTTACACACACAAGTCCCTGGCCCAGGATAGAGATTGAAAATAATTATTGTTCTTTCTCAATAATAATAATCATTGAATGAATAGCATTAAAACTGTTAGCATCAGCCATATTTTGGTTTCACGTAAATTTACATGTAAATGCTAATTGTGTCCTAACAAAAAAATTCTTGGCACTTTATAAATATTCTCGTTGAGATCTGAATATTGTAAACTATATTTAATAAGCAGCTAATTTTCTCACCGTAGAATAGGGGGGATAAAAAACCCTGCAAACGACCCATTACTTCTGTTATTTCCTTAGGCAATCAAATCCATCGACAATTGAATTTAATGAGGTGATTAAATAATGACATCATTTACCGATGTGTACTTTAAGTTTTACATCATAGATAAATATGTAACCGCCACATTCAATTTGGTGCTGGATATTTACATAAGTATACATTACACTTTGTATCAGGCATACGCTTTTCGTTGTTCATTCTATTACGTCTACATGGAGTGTATACTTTGAGAGTCTGTTTCTTCAGTGCACAAATACTTCCTTCTATATGTTATCAACAGGCATTCTCCTCTTATCAAACATACATTTATGTACGATACACCTCTCGCTCTCAGTGTAACCACCTCTGTCTCTCATTGTTTTCTGATCAACTCACAATGTTAGTTTTCTATTCTACTCTTTAAGGCCAGTCTCGAGATAGAACTCTCCAGTCATGAAAGGCATGAAATGACGTCATTACTCGTCATTGCTCATGTGATGTCGGGCCAAGGTTAGGCACGGTGTTCCCTATTTCTTTTGATTTTTCAAACAGAATTTTGAGACTTAGAAGCAGAAAAAATCCATCTTTATGTCAACTGAGGCTGAATACTGACACCCAAAGACAGCTAATGAAATGTGTAGTCTAGAATGTTAGC
The DNA here is from genome assembly GCA_036873755.1 of Hanleya hanleyi. Classification (NCBI taxonomy): domain Eukaryota; kingdom Metazoa; phylum Mollusca; class Polyplacophora; order Lepidopleurida; family Hanleyidae; genus Hanleya; species Hanleya hanleyi. The sequence goes on from JAVTVY010007187.1 coordinate 27,674, forward strand.
AGAATTTCTGTCTGCAGAAGGCCTGAAGTTAAATTTTACTGTCTGAATAATTAGGAGAAATAAGTTAATGCTTCAACGATGGCTACACTGCAAAATTAATAAAATAATTATCATTGTGACTTTCAAAATACTGAAAATCCAAACAAACAACAAGATGTTATTGTCTCAGAGCAAACAGAAGTCATCAACTGTAAAACTCTGTGAATAAAATAATACATCATTGCTAATTTAAGAAATGCTTCATTGCCTAAACAAAGCGTAGCGTCGCATGGGCAAGGACATCATTTCACACCTTTTGCAGTTAGAGAGTTCCATCTCGGAACAGTACAATCCACACTGCTCTACTTGCTGATTCAGACATCTCAAGTTATAATTTTGCAAATTATGCGAGAGATTTGGATTTTTCTGCCCAGGAGATACGAGCCCCCAAAAAATGTGAATTTTTAGGTGTCATTTTATACAATTTTTCGCATTTTTGTTAAATAAAACAGCCTATCATAATACATTTCACCCTTCACGGAGGCCATAAATGGATAACCAAGTCTAGGAAATTTTTTAAATTATGGACTGATTTTAGTAATTACTGCTTTTTTTTCTACAAACTGGAGCAATTTTGAACAATTCTTGGTTATTTAATAAATAATTAAAAAAAAAATTCCGAATGCGCGAGATTTTGATATAGCTGCATGAGAGCATGAGACAGATGCCAAATGCGCGAGTCTCGTGTCGAATGCTTGAGGGTTGATAGGTCTGCCGATTGACAAAATTCTATGTTAAATCGGTTGAGCACCAGCGTGTTAAGTGTGAAATCAATGAGAGGTGTGCATTGAGGGTGGGAGGTACTGATAAAAGGAGAATGTCTGCAACTGGTCATGGTCCCTTGAAGCCTGAATTTCGATTATAGTCTCAATTACCTGATTAAATAACTAATAATACTACGAAGATAGATGACGAATTTGAAACCTTTTCTACTGGATTAAGATTCCAATGCCACAATAACTAATACTCTAGAAATACATGTATAATGTGCAAACAGGTAGAATAAGCATAAGTACATGTGTATGTGTGACTGTAAATATAATCTGTTTAGTTTCCTAATTTGTACCAATGACTTGACAAGATGAAACACAAGACAATACTCCCAATATATGCAACCAATATAAGCATAAGAAGTTTCCCACTTGATTTTATGTGCATATATACGTAATTCAATCTATACACCTAAGACGAACGTCACAATACCATATACTGTGTGTGGTTTATGTAATAAGTACTTGACGTAGGTAAATTTTACAATTTAGAGACAAGCAATTATAAAAGATTGACTGAAGTGCATGTGAGTTGCATATATAACTTAATTCTATCACAAACATATATACTGTAGGATATAAAGCTATACAAGCTGCTATCGACAATAGAATGCAAAATATTGCAAGCTTTCTGACCCTTATCAACGTCGCCATCAAATTTAACCCTGGAAGATGTTTTCCTTGCTATGTGTTGGAGAAAAAACCCATATGCTCCATGAAATAACATTAACCGGTGTTAAACCACAATATTGCAAAAGTATGATAATTACGAGAATCTTTGGTGCAATAAAAATAAATCTCCCAAGTTAAGTTACAAGATAAAAGTGTTAAATCTCTCATACTATCCTCTCTGCTCTCAAAAGCCAATACCAGCCTCTGTTGACCAGAAACCAATCTCTGTTGACAGAAAGCCAATACCAGCCTCTGTTGGGGAAGAATTGTTGACAGCATATAGGAGGTTGATACGGGTCTGTGAAGTTGGTACAAGCCACTGTTGACAGTAAGCTGCGACCTGCATCTGTTGACAGAAAATCTGCCAACACAGTTGAAACTAGCCTCTGCTCGCAGGTAACTGATAACAAACCTATCTGTTGGCAGAAACAACTGTTGACAGGAGGATGATCCCATATCGGTTGACATGGAGTTGATATCAGCTTCTGTTGACAGAAATTTGGTATTAGCCTTCGATGACAAGATTTGTGGATAAACAGTTGATAGCAGCCACTATTGACAGAAATTTTGTTGACAGAATGTTGATACCAGCTGGTGTGTTGATAGAACGCCATTGCAGACACAAGTTGATACATGTACCAACCTCTGTTGACAAAAAGTTGATACAAGCCTCCGTAGACAATACTCCACATGCCCCATACATCTGGTTTTACCGACAGGAACTAAAACCAGCATTCATCAACAAAAAGGAGTGCAGCCTCTGGCCGAACGCTGATCTCATTCTCTATTACACATTTACACAGACTATTTCAGCTGTCTGGAAATTTCACATTCAATAAATTACATGATACGTGTCGTGTCTAACGACAAAAAGTTGACTAGCTAGTCCCGTTTGGTATGACCATTGCATATATTATCCCTGCCATTGCTCGCTTTCTTTTCGGCAGAGTTGATGCATTGCTTTTGAAAGTTACTGTGAAAATCTGAGTTACCTCCCTTGATATGATCTCCAGCTTGATGACAGTAGGCTCCCTTCCGTATGTGTGACGAGTTCGCAAAGTTTTGTGTGACTGCTGGCACGAAGCCATTTTCCAAGGCCCGCTGGGAATGTTTGGGAAGGAAGTACTTGGCAATGGCAGTGTAAATCTTGCCATGTGTCGGGATTAGAATAATCTGGTGCGTCATGGCGCACATTCTGTAGTAGGAGCCATAGAAGGGGTCCGATATTGCAGGACACAGCATGTTGTTCAGATTCACCTTGGTCACCTGTTCACGATAAATATACAAAGTGTAAACTTGATCAATTCTAACAGGTCAATCAGTGAAAGCAGCGATTATGTCATACATTGTGTTTGCATGTTATGATGCTAGCTTTCCAAAGCTGGAGTTCAGCTTCCAGTGGGATGGAAAACCCATCAAAGGGGGTAGTGGATGAATCCATGACATTGGGTCACATGACAATTCGGCACGCGGCATTTCGGCACAATGCATTCCAGCACAAACTGAAGGGTACGACATTTCGGCACGATACATTCGGCACCTTCAGCAGGTCAAATTAGACTAAAATTTTCACATTCCTTTTTGAACATACAATGTATGTTTAACACATAAACAGATCATTTTAATGGTTGCCAAGTTGTAGATTCGTTGACCACGATTATCCGCGACATTTCAGCAACTTTTATATGCAGATCGGTTAGAAAGACATGTTGTAATAAGACAAAAAGCGAAATCACAAGTATTGAGGTACATGTACATAATGTGGAATTGTCTTTTAGATACCTTTTAAATATGCTATAACTCTTCCTAATTGATGAACCAACTGAATTTGCTGTGAAAAATTTATGTGAAAAATTGACCGAAATGTCTCTGATAATTGTAGTCAGAGAATATACAACTTGATAACTCTTAAAATGGTCTGTTTATATGTTAATGCGAATGTGAAAATGTTCAGTTTTAACATAATTTGGCATGGAAACGAAGTGCCGAAATGTCATGTGCGGAAACGTCGTACCCTTCTTATTGTGTCGAAATGTCTTACCCTTCACATTGTGCCGAAATTTTGTATGCTGAAATGTCAGGTGCCGAAATGTTGCGTGCTGAAAGAAGAAATATTTCAAAACACCTAATGTTTTAAAATATCAAATATTTCAAAATGGAGTTGTACTAAATACCCAAGGTGTTGTGGAGGAAAACAGATGTTCACCCTCGTCCCATGCGGACTGACCATCACCCTTGTTTCTTGAAGACTGAGCCTAATGAAGATTGACTCTCTTCCCACAAGGACTGATCCTCACCCTTGATCCACGAGGACTGACCATCACCCTTGATCCACGAGGACTGACCATCACCCTTGTTCCACGAGGACTGACCATCACCCTTGATCCACAAGGACTGATCCTCACCCTTGTTCCACGAGGTCTGACCATCACCCTTGATCCACGAGGACTGACCATCACCCTTGATCCACGAGGACTGACCATCACCCTTGTTTCATGAAGACTGAGCCTAATGAAGATTGACTCTCTTCCCACAAGGACTGATCTTCACTCTTGATCCACGAGGATTGACCATCACCCTTGTTCCACGAGGACTGACCATCACCCTTGATCCTTGTTCCACGAGGACTGACCATCACCCTTGATCCACGAGGACTGACCATCACCCTTGATCCATGAGGACTGATCCTCACCCTTGTTCCACGAGGACTGACCATCACCCTTGATCCACGAGGACTGACTCATTCCATGAGGACTGACCCTTTTCCCACGAGGACCGACCCTCACCATTGTCCCATGAGGACTGACCCTTATCCCAAGAGGACTGATCCTTACCCCATGAGGACCGACACTCCTCCCACGAGGACTTACCCTCACCCTTACCCCATGAGGACTGATCCTTATGCCATGAGGACCGACACTCCACCCAAGAGGACTGACCCTCACCCTTGTTCCATGAGGACTGATCCTTATCCCATGAGGACGGACACTCCACCCATGAGGACTGACACTCACCATTGTTCCATGAGGACTGATCCTTATCCCATGAGAACTGACCCTCACCCTTGTTTCATGAGTATTGATTCTTATCCCATGAGGACTGACCCTCATCCAATGAGGACTTACCCTTGTTCCATGAGGACTGATCCGTATCCCCTGAGAACTGACCCTCATCCCATGAGGACTGACCCTCAACCCATGAGGACCGACCCTCATCCCACGAGGACTGACCCTCATCCCACGAGGACTGACCTCACCCTTGCCATGAGGAATGACACTTATCCCATGAGGACCAACTCTCATCACATGAGGACTGACCCTCATCCCACGAGGACTGACCTCACCCTTGCTCCATGAGGACTGATCCTTATCCCATGAGGACCAACTCTCATCACACGACTGATCCTCGACCCATGAGGACTGACCCTCATCCCACGAGGACTGACCTCACCCTTGTTCCATGAAGAATGACCCTTATCCCATGAGGACCAACTCTCATCATATGAGGACTGACTTTCATCCCACGAGGACTGACCCTCACCCTTGTTCCATGAGGACTGACCCATGTCCCAGGAGAACTGACCCTCGTCCCATGAGGACTGTCCCTCACCCTTGTCCCATGAGGACTGACCCTTGTCCCAGGATAACTGTGGAAGCAGCAATTGGTTGTAGACTGTCAGAGTGTACTTACTATTGCTAACCACTGTAAAGGTAAGAAGTGATACAAGAAGAGAACACCCAGTGACATGCCAGGCCAGCTGAAGTCTGTCAGACTCTCTGTCGTGTAGGCTCCTACAAATACACAGATATACTTTTGTCATTCCGCAAGTTTTAATTAGATACTTCACACACCTTAATTTTTTTATAAGAGAGTGACCAAAACAGACCCGGGGGGGGTCCAAATTCATGAAAAAAGAACATCATAACTTCAGTACTAAATAGATTCTTTCTCCGGTTGAGATTACTTTGGTGAATGAATTGGATTGAATTGAAATTTTATTCACCATACAGAGTACATCAACATAGTGGTTCTTAAAGGTCAACCCAAACGGATTTTTTTTTGGTTTAAAAATCCTTAAAAATCATAGTTCATACTTCACTTTGTATGAAAAAAATATTGAAAAAATTCTAATCTGATCAGAAACACACGTAATATGGGAGCAAAGTGGGCTTTTTCACACTTTCACAGCTGGCTTGATGACGTCACGCAGGGAAGTTGCCTGAGAAAAAACAGCGGATAACATGGAAAGCGAGTGCAGTCAGAGCTCCGGTTCAGATGTCGATTCGAGCGATATCAGCTGCTTAGATGGAAATATTTTTCGCCAAGAAGATGAAATAGACATAGAGGAGGATGATGACGGGCAAATTAACAGTTGTTTGCAGACCAACGGCGGAATTCAGCCCTATCAATTTGAGCCGTACGGCTCCGATTCTGACAGTGACAACCACTCTGACAACGTGGAACTCGACGACGACGACAGGATTCGGAGAGGTTGTTTGTTGAATAGTGATTGGTATGCAACTTGACTGGAAACCTTATTATCGTCATCTATAAGAGCAAATGTCCATATATTTCAAACTGTATTGAATGTAGAACGATTCTGTGATGCATCTGTGTTGTTATTGTTGTTGAGCACATCTGTGTTGTTATTGTTGTTACTGACCGAGGCAGCCTTTTCGAGGGGATAAACTCCGGGATTCGGCAGTATGGACAGTAAACTGTTGATAACTCTACTGATATACGTCCGATTTGAATTTGTTTGTTTTCCCATAATCCCCATGAAATACCAATTTCAGAATTATATAGTTTGATAAAAAATACTTTGGACATTCATGGCGAAAAGTAAGCCATGGTGAGTGGATCGGCATTCACATTTGCTCAATTTTCGACAAATTACCTCAATTAAATTGAAATCGAATGATATTCCCACAATCTCAAATGTCAAGGGATTATGAAAGTATTATTATCACTTCTGTATTTACAGCCATTCACTCCAATTGGTGTTTTTATTTATTTACTTATCAAGCGTATATATATTTATGAAAGATCATTTTAGTATTATTAAATAGTATATATGAAATAGAGACTCATCCAGTCTAACCTGTAGGTGCTCAAGCAACAAATGCCACGCGAGAGCGAGCAGGGCATGTACAGCCGTCTCCCTGCCCGAGGCCTCGCTTGCAGGCTAGGTTCGTTCAGCCGATGTCCGTGATAGATTCTCCTTGTCCGATTTCTTTGCCGTCACATTCTGATTGTTCTTAGGTTTGATAGTTGGAATAGCTGTTCTCTTTAGTTTTGGTTTGTACCCGAATTCAACTGCTACGCTGTAGATGTCCTCGAATGATGTCTAATTTCTGTCAAAATGTGCCGAGCAAATTATACGAGTACTGGCTCAGGCCCTCTTTCCACACTCTCGTGTTGCGTACAAATTTCGTCCAATTTGCAGCGATTTTCTCGTCTTTAGGCCACAAATGAATACCAACACCGTCATCTGTAGTAAAACTGCAACCTCCCACTACACAACGTCGCGGCATATTTAACAAATGATGTCCCGATACTCCGAAAATCTCCAGAAATAAGCAGCTACTTACGACTGTGGTATACGGCTTTAACATAGAGAATACAAGACGGCTTCCCTCCGTGACGTCACAGCTGGAATTGACAGGAGAGCGATTTTCACCTTTCAAACGGCAATATCTCGCCAACCAGACTGCACAAAATTATGAAAAAAATATCATTATTTTCAGAATCGAAAGGACTATTTTTTTATATTTTTGACCTCAGAGCGTTTGGGTTGACCTTTAAAATTGTCCTGTAGTGTAAGCTATGACAGTACATCTAGGACAAAAGCCACAGGGGACAAAAGCCCCATGGACAAAACTCCCACATGATAAATTGAGGTAATAATTCTGTTAAATACTGATTGTGTACATTGCACCAGTCGTGCCAGTGGGGAAACAATCATCAAATTCTTCCTGGTTTTCTGGTTTACATTGGAGCATTTCTGAGAACAACCATGACAGTATCAATTTAGCCAATACGGGAATTAAATGCTGAAATAACATTTCCAACTGACCTGAAATACTACTGAATTTAGAGGCAAATACCTGGGCTACTGAGCTTGCCATGAAGATGCATTTGAAGGCAGCTGTCTACTGCTCACAAAGGATATGTTACGCTTACATACGAAAAACTCCTTTGTGTGTGACGGTAATAAAGCTGATCTTTTTTTTCACTCCAAAACATGCCAAATAACATTTTTCTTGAAGATTACACACTGAAATATCCCCTTCAAAAAAACGGAGATGTTCAGTTGAATAAAAATGGAGATATGATTGATCAAAATGTGCTCCCCAGCTTAATTTGGTATTTTTGGGGGCATTTTCATTGAGGATTTTCTCTTGTGACAAAAATATGACAATTCAAACCAAAATCATTCATGGATCTTTCCAATAAACAAACTTCCTAATATAGTGTGTGACAAAATTGTTTTGGTTTGAGGGGTCATTTTTTTGCTATAAGAGAAAATCCTCACTGTAAATGCCTCAGAAAGAACATATCGAGCCAGGAAACACATTTTGATCAATCATATCTCCATTTTTATAGAATGGAGCATCAGAATTTTTTCGAAGCTGATATTTCAGTACATGTAAACTTGAAGAAAAATCTGATTTGGCAGGTTTTGGATTGGAAAAGAAATTTAGCTTGATTACTATCACACACAAGGGAGCTTTTCCCGTATTGTCGTCACATATCCTTTCTTTTAACAGTTTAATGTGGGGGTAAATACTATTCCCAAACTTGTAATTGTGGGGCTAATGTTATACATGTAGATCTGGCTTGCTGCACCGCAGCTCTACAATTCCGGGACATATGATCGCTAGCGTACGTTTCAATTCCAAAATGCTGTATAGCCGCACATCAAGTTTTCATATTTAATCTATTGCAGAGAAAAAACCTCCACAAATCTGAAAGAATTTTGGTCTCTTACTTTGCCAATATCATACATGCCGAAAACAGACTAATGTAGCTTGCCGAAATCGGTGATTTACTGTTGAAAATTTGCACTATATTTCAAATAAACGTATGCTGCGTTTATTTCAAATAAATGGGTCATGCCAATCAACTAAACCCATTGGCATCACGCTTTTTGCCAATGTGCATGCTTAGGCACGACAACTTAAAATACGAAGCTGCGCATCTGAAAACCCCTCATTCATAATGTATTCAATTTGAGCCAAGATGTCAGGCACGGCAAGCAGTCAAGTCACAATACAGATTATCAAAAATCTGGCAATTAGAAAAGATTTCCGTCCAATCAGAGAAACCGGTACTATTCATTACATAAGTCTCTTGATGCATCGATGATGTATACCAAATTTTACATCGAGCATTTGAACAGTATCAGAGATAGAGATCATTAATGATTTTGCATAAATTAAAGATGGCCGCCCATCCTTCCCGCCACTCGGAGGAACTTATGTGGTTATTCATTCATGCAAGTCTCTTCTTACATCGATGCTGTATATCAAGTTTCATATAGATTACTTAAATGGTATTAGAGATATATATCATTAAAGATTTTGCATAAGTTAAAGATGGCCGCCAAGATTTCCACCGAATCAGGAAAACTGGTTTGGTCATTTCTTTGAAGTTTCTTGATGCATCGATGATCTATAGCAAGTTTCACACTGAACAGCGAAATCGTACCCGAGATACACACGATTAATGGTTTCACATAAATTGAAAATGGCCGCCAAAGTTTCCAACCAATCGGGTCCAGATTCAATAGGGTTCTGAGTCACGAGCATATGGATGTGCACAGCAAGTTTGGTGTGTCTAGGGTAAGTCGTTCTAAAGATATTTTGGTAACGAGAAAGCTGTGACCGACAGACAGACGGACATCCATGATGACGACAATACCCTTCGGCCAAATTTTTTTGGCTGAGGAAATCAACCATAGAGGTCCACGTTTCCTGCAGCAACACCAGTTAAGGACTGGTGCTGCTGCTGTTGGCGAGGTGAACCTCTATGGTCGATTTTTTTTGTCGGTGATATCCCATATCTTTGATTAAGACTATCATTTTGAAAATGGAGATCTCTCTGATGAATCATGCATCTCACAGTGGCCATGTTGCTTTTTATGTAGAAAGTGCATTTACATACTGAACTGTGATAACCAGTGGGGCTGCTGGTATTATCACCCAATAGAATCTGAATTCGAATTTGTATTATCAGCGAAACGAATGCTGGCAGCGGCTGTTACCTGTCTAGTGTATGGATATACAGGGGAGATAACCAGTCTAACTCTTATCTCAAATACGATTAGCGACTCGACCAAGGAGACCTGGTGGAATAGACATTCATGTATCCCATCATGCCTAATGGTATATTAGAGAGACTTACCTCCCAGCCTCATGAGGTAATATGGAACAGTGACAATCAACACATGCTGAACCCAGTACACACATGCCTCAAACGGAAGCTGAAAAGACACAGGAGATAGCATACAGGATTGTGAAAGTCAAAATTCCAGGATTTTTCCAGGTCCATACAACCTTTTTGCAGGACCTTTACATGTAATTGAATTTTCCTGGACATTTTTTAGCACCTTTTATTTACCATGTTTCATTCAGCAAATTCAACAATGTACATTAGAATCAAATATGTATTTCAACTATCATGTTTCATACAGATCTGACGTGATCGAAGAATAAGTTCAGTTTGTTAGAAAGAAATTTCAGTAATTAATTTTGGCAGATATTTTGGGGGAAGATAGGACAATAAAATTCCAGGACTTTTCCAGGACTCTTTACAAATATTGTGAGATTCAAGGATTTCCAGGTCCTGTAATTTATTTTTTCAAAATTCAAGGAAATCCAGGACCCCGTATGAACCCTGAGCGCAATGACGTAGCAACATTGTGCAATTTAAAATAATATTCCGACACAACCTCTCAGTGAAATTAATAAATAAAATATATTAAACTTGACTATGCTGTGAATCTAAACTACAGCCGATTATTGCCTGACAGAGACAGAAAATCCAGATGTCACACAGATTAGTTTCATATAAACTAGAATGAAAGTAACAGAAAAAAATAAGCATTTTGTATAAATTTTGACAAATATATGGGACACTCAGTCAAGCTCTGAACTTCTTTCTTGAACTATTTTCAAACTGAACTTGTCAAAATTTTCACAAATGTAAGCTTATCGGTACTTTCTTGGAATAGTGGGAAAATTTGATCCACATTATTTTATTTTTAGAAGCCCGCCCAGGTTAATGAGATAGGGGAGACCAGGAAAATGAAGCGGAGCTCATGCGGTGATCCAGGTGTCAATGCACCTGTTGCTGCTATCGGGCAAGATATGTATGTAGTATTGTACAAGGATGAACTCGGATTGTAGTGCAAACTAAGATTGAGTCTGTAGAACCCTTCAGGTCCATTATGGTTTTGGTTGGCTCGAAAGTATGTCTGACGTAGCTCCGGAACAAATAATCCAAGCAGCTGCAGCAATGACATGTCATGCTATTATGCTAAAGCTCACAATAGTTCTCAAGATCTAAGTACTGGATCTTGTCATTGTGTACAATGGTGCAGTTGCCATGTCTGCCTCATTGATGAATGGGAAGGATTGTGACTTGTCCTGTGGATTTTAACTCGAAGATACAGTCTGGACAATCTAGATTCAGTGCAGGGACGATGGAACATTGACTATTAACGTTCTGACCTATAAAATATATGCTTAGAATAGAAACAGAACAGATGTGAAGTTTGAGAAGTTCGGTTAATAACAACTCTTTGTGCATCTTGAAGAATTATGACCTTGACCTTTGACCTAAAAATAAATAGGTCTCTTTTGAATAAACACGCCTGTAAAGTTTCAAGATGTTGGTGAATAAGTTTAAAATATATTCTGGATGTTAGATTCTGTTTCGGGAAGTTGTGACCTTGATCTTCGAATTATGACCTTGATATTAATACTGTGATAGCTATTTGCGCAATATGAATTGAATTGATTTACATGTAACCATTCCCGAGTTATCGTGCCAACAAGAATTTGTGACGTACACACATACAGAGAGGCAATCTATATCTCCTGATCACGGTCCAGGTGGTACAGACTAGATAATTATAGGTCATTTACCTGTGGTAAAACACCTATAATAGATCAGACTGACCTTGGTTACCAAGGTCATAGGCCTGAGCGATCAATCGTGAAGGCTCATCCTACTGCAGCCCAATCTATTCTAGGTGTTTTACCACAGTAAACAAGGAATTATTTCTATTCTACCACACTGAAAATGGCACAATGTGGAGATGTTTTCTGAAAAGAAAGATATTCTTGTGTATTTAAAACTGGATTAACACCCCTATACCCGACAAAAAAATGCTTTGGCCCGCCAATTAAATGGAAGCAAGCAACACCTGCAAGTCGCGTGCCTGAAATCGACACGGGTTGGAGAGTCCACAGTATGACAGCTATAGGGGCGTGCTAAAACGCCATTGTTTTAGAATACATGTGAAATTCTCCCGTCATCCAATGATTGGATTGTGTACCCATCATACATTCAAAAAGGTTTAATGACATCAACAACTTTGAATAAATCTCCGCGGAAAAAAAACGTTCTCCAACTTTTATAATTGGCCCCATAATGTAAGGCAAAAGGATGCACAACAAGATATACAGGCAGACGATAAATTTTGATATCTATTTCAATCCTGTTACCTTTCTGGGCGAGTTCAACTGGACACGTGAAGAAAATTATGATATCATATAATTCACACCGATTGGTTGTGAGGTAGGATCTGCTGGAATTAGATCCCACCTGGGTTTCATTCTCTACATGTAAAAATATTATTTGGTAAAACACTTGGGGTGTGGTAGAATATTGTTTACGAAGTGAGAGTCATCATGATTTAATGTTGTTTCCAACAATCTTTCAGTCGTATCACAGCATTTCTCTTGCTGTATCAATGACACACTTTATTTTGAAAAGACACATTCAGCATTTTCAATTTCAACAAGTTTCGGAATTTTAAGACGTGGTCAAATTTGGTCCCTATGCTATCATGTTTCTTTTATCACGTACATGTATATAGTGATATCTATGCCAACCATCACTTGCTACATGAATCACATTTCTGTAAGACTTATTTTTTATGGCCTGTACCTAAGACAAACTATCAGATAATCGGCCTTCTTAAATGTACATTAATTAGGTCATTGACAAACAAAGTTCAAAGCCAATCAGTCTATATGATGTGTGTGATGTTGAGTTAATGACCATGATGAACATGAAAACTTCGCAGCTAGAATTTGTGATCTTTGTCGTGATAGCCAAGGTGGCAGCAGTGATATCTGATGGCGCATCCTGCTGAAATCAATACAGGACTTCATGGATCTTGACCGATATCAAACCAACACACAAATGACTTTTGTTCATGTTAGTTATTGATTGAAAACCAAGTACATTTGGATACAGTTTGTCTTTGGATGCGTTTCATCCCAAATCATTACTATTAATGATAACACTGTGTGGATTAGAGGAAGATGAATGGAGTAGAATTAATGTTTTGTTGTACAGGCACACTAATTATGGGTTGCATTATACCAGATTTCAGGCCAGCTTCTTTGTACCCCACCCCACCATTGCTCACTAGTCTGATCAAACACATGGGAGATACCAATGTTCCTCATACACCCATCATTTGTGAGTTGTTCTTTTTCATTTATTAACCCTTTCGTACTTATACCGCCCAAAACCGGCCGGCACCGTATATACCCATAACGGCCGAAACCGGCTGCAATTGACCACCACGTAAAAAAATCACCGCACAGTAAAATGTTCGTCAAGTGAGGGTCGTCGGTAGTCCACATCGTTGGACAAGGAAATAGTCGACACTATACCTTCAAATTTTATTGTAAATCATGCAATAAACGTATAACAAGTTCATTTTATTGAAGACGTACCTTCCTTGTGGTGAAAATTGAGAAAATCGGCGAAGAATTTGCCGTTTTTTGACCATTTTCAACGCTATCAAAATCCCATTTCCCGCGGTAGAATGTTAGAGATATTGGTCTCATATTAAAGGTCATTTCCGGCTCTTTCGATCTATGATGAGTGATTTGATTGGATAGGATTGAATAACAAAGGATTTGATTGGATAGAGATGTCATCATTCTGCGATACCGTGACCAAATTGACCTCGACCGGGCTCTGTTAGTATCGCGAAGCCGATTAGTTGAGAATGCGGTCATCGTGTGAGACAATGGCAGCGATTGGCCGGATGTGTGTCTGCGTGTCGGTGTTCAGTGCGTCGGAAAGAAAATGGCGCAGTTGGAAAGTTTAGCGAGCCGACTGTTGGGTTTACAATAGAAATAAAGCGTTCCTCGGATTTATATGTCGGATTAAAACCCACAGGAATGATGTACTGGTATTGTAGCACGATCGTCCGGTTGAAATGGGCGATCGTGATGAGATTTTTTTATGAAAACTCTCATTTGGCTGGGACATACTAACACACAGTATGTTGCCGAAATCAAATTTTTTTGTTTGTTTATTTATTTTTTTCACGTGGTCCGATTCTATTTTGGACACAAACGGGTAGATATTTTGAAAGACAGATTAATTAAAGTATGGGCTTTCTGAAAATATATATATTTAGCGGGGTTTCAATCAAGCTACATGCAAATATCTTGCTTCAAAAAAGAGGGTCCATAACAAAATCCCCTCGCATGCATTTATCCGAACATACAAGGCTGACAAATGAGACTATCAGCAAGTAGCAAAGGGTTAATCATTGGTGGACTTCCTAATTTATCATTTCTTGGTTGTCCTTCCTTTACCATTTGTGGGTTGTCCTTCCTTTACCATTTGTGGGTTGTCCTTCATTCATCAATTGTGGGTTGTCCTTCATTCATCAATTGTGGGTTGTTCTTCGTTTATCAGTTGTGGGTTGTTCTTTATTTATCAGTTGTGGGTTGTTCTTCATTTATCAGTTGTGGGTTGTTCTTTATTTATCAGTTGTGGATTGTTCTCCATTTATCAGTTGTTGGTTGTTCTTCATTTATCATTTGTGGATTGTTCTTCTTTTATCATTTGTGGGTTGTTCTTCATTCATCATTTGTGGATTGTTCTTCATTTATCAGTTGTGGGTTGTTCTTCATTCATCATTTGTGGGTTGTTCTTCATTTATCAGTTGTGGGTTGTTCTTCATTCATCATTTGTGGGTTGTTCTTCATTCATCATTTTTGGGTTGTTCTCTATTTATCAGCTGTGGATTGTTCTTCTTTCATCATTCGTGCAATCTGATTAAAACTCTTAATTAGATCTTAGATCTTAATTAGCGACATGACCGATAGAGGAGCAGTTATTAAGTCAGAGTTTTAATCAGATTGTCATTCGTGGGTTGTTCTTCATTCAACTTTGTGGGTTGTCCTCTTCATTCATCATATATGTGGGTTGTTCTTCTTCATTTATCATGTGTGGGTTGTTCTTAAAAAATCATTTGTAGGTTGTCTTCTTCATTCATCACAACCCAACAAAACCCAAAACAGGCAACACAGATGTAACCCCTGGCACACATGTCTAAAATAGCATGTAGGCTACATGGGATACAGTCCCCCTGGGTGTATTCTCCACTGGATAAATCCCTCCACCCCCAGACAATTTCCCCCGCTATTTTACCTCAAGACACTTTGAAGAAAATACAGTCATAAAATCGTCAATTGGCTTGGTACGAGAACAGAATGTGTCTAATAGGGGAATTCTCCTACACATGGCTACAAGTATCACTTAATTGCTGCGGAATAATCGTATAAATTCTGATTCAGTCATGAAATATCAGGAGACAGAAAGAGGGGGAGAGAGAATTAAGATTTAACGTCACATTCAGCAATGAAATACATGATACATTCAGGCCCATATATGAATATATATCAATCAAGATAGGAGCTGGTCAACACAGTGCAACGAGGATTTTCTTTGATGTTTGCCTGTATGATTTCCAAATATGGCAAGTGGTGACTGTATTGATGTTAATTTCTTTGGAATAGCCAATCAAATTTGAAATTTAAAGAGGTCATACATTGCACTTCTCCTATATGGACCACGGAATAATTATAGAGCTATGACACCACCGAATCAGTATTCTGATCAGATAATGTGTTATGTTCAGCCAAGGAAACACGCGTAGTGTTCAATTTGGATATGCGAAGTCAGATGACTCGAATATAACATCTCTCGTAAGTCAGCTTTCCACTATGTTTAAAATCTCGTCACACATGCTTCCCCCCATACTAAACCAACATATATAAATTGCCACCAAAAACATAAACACTGTGGACACCATTAACTGTTGCTTTGAAAACTTTTTACTCGTTTGATGTTCTATATGTTTTGAAGAGGTTTTCAAAGAGCGCCCATTTCTTTTTGAATTTTTCTATTTTCCCACTTGTTACGGCAGTATATTTTTCTGTGCAGTAGTTCTGGTACAATATATTTTGAAGGACTTTTAAATTAAGCTTTGAGTTTCTAAACTTTGACGAGTAGATATATGAAAATGTTGATGCACTATCTATGGTGTCGAGATGCGTGATGTACTTTCTGCTTCGGGTTGAAAAGAGAAACACAGGGATATTCTGATCATCAGTACGTACATGTAGCTCCAAGTCCATTTACACAATTCCCCAGTGTCATACCCCTACAACTCCACAGGCTGAATCAACATGATCGATATAACTAGACTATTCAGTAAGACGAGTGTGAATAATTGATCGCGGAGACCGGAACGTCTACAGTCACTTATCAGATTATATCACAGTAATGTGGTACAAGACACATGCAAGATGAATGTAGAATGTTCGACTTGTCAGAAATCGGTCAATAATGAACTATGTATTATTCAACATGTTTAATAGGCTGAATGTCCATTCAGTGGACTGAAAGGGAACCGCATAAATATGTTTATACTGTCTGATTGTTTACAGGACCATCCAGTAAAGTCCAGTGAGTGAGTGAATATGATTTAAAGTCACTTTCAATTTCAGTAGCCATATCACAACGTTGGGTCCTATTCCTTTTTCACACCCAGGAACCCCACGGGTAGGGTCCTATTCCTTTTCACACCCGGGGGAACCCCACAGGTCTGGTCCTATTCCTTTTCACACCCGGGAACTCCACAGATGCCTCAGTTAGTCGCCTCTTACAAAAATCGACCATAGAGGTCCATGTCCCCCGCTAGCAGCACCAGCACTGGCGCTGCTGCTGCGGGGGTCCAGGGATTCATTGACGTCCGTTTTTACTAGCGTTAAACGGTAGAAAAAAAATGTCAAAAACTGAATATAGACAGCAAAAAACTCAAAAGTGTACGTTTTGGACAAGAAATACTCAATGTTTTTGACGAAAACTCAATACTGGAAATGGTGCAAATTATTTCAGTGATGTGAAAATCTAAAAATCATCGCCGATCCTTCGACAATTTGTCTTCGAACGTTTGGGGATTCTCAGTTCTTACTTCTAGATATAATTTCCGTCTTTCTTGCCGATTATACCTCACCATGGGCTCTCAGTTACTATCCATACTCGACGGAGGCAAAAAATACGGTTTCAGAGATTAATTTTCGGGACCGGGAATTGCCGATTCAATGACATCACCTAATCAGAATTCGTTAGCCAATGAGCATCAAGAAATTATCGGGGCCGAGTTAAATATAGCTCCACGAGACTAGAGGTGGCGGGATTTGTTGACAGTTCCTTTGTTCTAAAGTTCGACGGCGACCATGCGATGGACGTAAAGAAGTCCGAGTTCAAGACATCATTCTGCAGGACAGCTGCTACATCTTACGTGAAAATCCGCTGATGATGTAAGGATTTATAGCGTCTCTTGCAAGCGTTATATGATAATTATCTTTGAATGTTTATGATAGTTTGTGATCTCTTACCGCTGTTGTTGTCTCTAAAAAGTTGAAACACGAAGTCCAAGGGAGATAACTTTGTTATATCAAATAATCAAGTTGAGAGCAAAAAAGTTTGATTTCCTACAAACATTACCATGGGCTTGGAATCGATATTTTTAGCTTTGTTTATTTTTCTTCACATAGTCCTTATAGTACCAGTGGACTAGACTGGATCAACAAGGTTCTTTTCTATCAAACAATGTTTTTAATTAATGTCCCTATTTAATCTCTCCATTAGACACTTGCCCATAGAAAACTTTTTCAAATTTTATTTCGTTATTTCATTATAAAACACGTTACCAGCTTCACCTGGATGAGTTATTTATCATGTTTAATTATATTTGGATTTTACAGTGAAAATCTGTATCAGAGGTGAAGTGTGCCAGACGCATTGGACAGTTTTTGTAGCTCACCTTAGTACTACAGAAACTATTTGTTAATATCTTAATTGGTAGGGTGGTAAAAACATTCAAAAACTCAATATCAACTTGTGGGTGGGCCGTAAAAACTTGGAAAAACTCAATTTGAGCATAAAAAGAACTCAATATTTTAATTTGGGTAGAAAAAATTTGGACTTCTATGAATCCCTGCGGGCCATGGACCTCTATGGTCGATTTGTTTTGGTCGATGATATCTCATATCATTGATGAAGAGTATGATTTGAAAATGGAGATATCCAACTGCTTATAATGGAATATGGCTGACGGCGGCCATATTAGATTACGCACATTGCTGAAAAACAATCCCAACCGTCCTCTCACCAATGTCAAGGCACACCCCAAGTTTGAAGTTGATCAGTTAAATCGTTCACGAGTTATTGTCCGGACAAGAAAATCTAAGATCCAACTGCTCATAATCCAATATGGCTGACGGCGGCCATATTGGATTATGCACATTGCTGAAAAACAATCCCAACCTTCTTCTCACCGATGTCAAGGCACTCCCCAAGTTTGAAGTAGATCAGTTGAATCGTACGCCAGTTATTGTCCGGACAAGATCCAACTGCTTATAATCCAATATGGCTGACAGCGGCCATATTAGATTACGCACATTGCTGAATAACAATCGCAACCGTCCTCTCACCAATGTCAAGGCACACCCCAAGTTTGAAGTTGATTGGTTAAATCATTCACGAGTTATTGTCCGGACAAGAAAATCTAAGATTCAACTGCTCATAATCCAATATGGCTGACGGCGGCCATATTGGATTATGTACATTGCTGAAAAACAATCCCAACCGTCCTCTCACCGATGTCAAGGCACTCCCCAAGTTTGAAGTAGATCAGTTGAATCGTACTCCAGTTATTGTCCGGACAAGATCCAACTGCTTATAATCCAATATGGCTGACGGCGGCCATATTAGATTACGTACATTGCTGGAAAACAATCCCAACCGTCCTCTCGCCAATGTCAATACACACCCAAGTTTGAAGTTGATCGGTTAAATCGTTCACGAGTTATTGTCCGGACAAGAAAATCTTACGGAATTACAGACACCGGTCCCCCCCCCACTAAGTAGCGGGGGACAACAAGCTGTCTGAGGCTTATTCTTACCATGACCTGCGGTGTGCACAACAACATCCCAGGTCAATCCCCGGAAGCCCCACGGGACCCATTAAAGTCCAAGTCCATCCTGACTTGTGTATCGTTGATACATGTATAACAAGATGTAAAATTGTCACGGAGATGAGTAAACATGATAGATGAAGGTTTTGAGAGTTCTACCTTACCAGTCTGGTGTTGATGACAGGAAATATAAGGGCAATGGAGGCTCCAGCTAGCATGTGCATGTGTAACCTGAACACCACAGTGGCCATCTTACACGGCGGAGCGGCCAACAGGAAAATCTGAAATACACAACATAGACGGAGGTTAACTCAGGAAATCATATAGCACCCCTCAGAGCATTCTCCCACTGTTTGTAACCTACAAAACTGTCAGTGAAACACCCTCTGCATCATGTAGAAAAATATGTTGCGCATGCCCAGTCAGTCTGTTTTGATTTTGATTTACACCGGGGAGCATGTATCTTCATATGCAAGTGATAGGAAATGCATATGGTATATCTTGTAAAAGAATTAACAAGTTTTATGCTAAATTATTACACGACAACACATGGTCAACATCTTGTTTAACAAAAATATGCTGATCCCACTCCGCTTCATTTACAAGCGGACGATACCAATTGGCCAAGAGCCATGCGCACAAAAGCTGCGGAAAGCAATTTCAACCACAGTGCAATCAGAGGTATAAAAACTGATGCCATGAGAATGGACTCCGGGCTGTTCCAGAAGAAATGGTATTGGATGGACAGAAGACATTTGAT